>JAUBNY010000645.1:2986656-3018820 GCA_032275445.1 Crypturellus soui | reverse complement strand
CAAGCGGGTCTTGAAGATCTCCAGAGAAGGAGACTCCACAACCTCTCTGGGCAGCCTGTTCCAGGGCTCTGTCACCCACGCTGAAAAACAGGCAAGTCTCCTTTCTATAGGTAACACAGTGGATTTTGTTAATTTGCCGTAAACAGAAATTACTCTTCAGAAATATGTGAACATCAGACTTCCTCTGCGAGTTTCTTCGTACTTCTGTTTACTTCTGATAATTCTTATTTTTTTCTATTGCTCATGTGTTCCAGATTTTTCAGAGTAAACATATTACTAACAAAAAGTATACAAAATCCACAATCTACTATTAATAAAATTATTTAGCACCATCTACTCTATATGGTGGATTCTTTTTCCGCTATTAAAGATATTTTAGAAACAATACACACCAAAATTACCACATATTTAGGTTGATTTTTTCAGATAGAAAATTGCAGATTTTTTCAGATAGAAATTCAGGAGAAAATTGCTCTGTTTCCATAAACCTTTTAAAAACTGTTTTCTTCCAGCATTTTAAAAAAAATCACTTCCAAATTTTTGAGATCATTTTCCATTTCAAACATCATCCAAATATGGCCTAAATAATGAAAACAGAACTCAAACATGCAATTTTTGTACAATTAAATCTGTAATCATATTTTTTCAGCTCAAAATATCTGTTTTTTTTTTTGTTTTCCTGCTTCTGCAGGCAAAATGAAAATATATTATTTGTACTGCTCTAATATTTAGCAAGTCTTAAATTCAGCTAAAAAGAGTGACTTCAGCTTCAACTACTGACAGAATTATGCCTGTAGAGCCTAGGAAAGACAGTTTGTTTTAAAAGCTGTTAGATGAATTAAGTTCTTGAGTAAGGGCCTATTACAGAAATTTAAGGCCATACTCAGCCTAAGGACAAATAGCAGAACCCCTTAGAACTCAACTTACCCTAGGAAGAATTTATTCTTTCCATAATTTCGTCACGGAAACTAGTCACTCAAAGTACCTGTGCTTAGTGCAGGTAGTGTGAGTGCAGAAGCAACTTTTCAACAGCTTGTAAAATTAAATTAAAAATCCCAAATGACCATGAAGAGTAAGGGACATGGGACGAACAGTGGTAGAGAGGTAGCACATGTGTCTCTTAAGTAGATCTTCATTCTCAATTCTGTCCTGGAATTGAATTCTGGAAAGGTAGAGCGGCTTTAATCCTTTGGAGGAAATATGGTCTTTTCTCATATCTGTTGTCCATGGTGGTTTCTCGTGTCCCTGCTACTGTTTCATGAGGTACAGATTTTGATAGCCAAAAAATTAACGTGTGATTTGCTGCCTTTCCTACCTGATCTCATAAAATCAAGTTGTTGGGGTTCTTTAGCCACAGTGACTGTAACTTCTTTTTGCCATCTGAAATTGAAGGATTAATAGAGTGGTTTTGAGACTGATAATAGTCACAGGTTCAGTGTCAGGAAGCTGCTTTCCTCCATAATTTTTCATTGAATGCATGAATTCCTGGTTTAAGACCAGTAACTGTCTGCCGGCAGTCATGAACTGCTGTCTAGTGCGATGACTTGGCTGGAGAGGCTGGTGATACAGTTTCAAACCGGCTCCCAACTCTCATCAGGGTCACCGTGTACCACTGACCTAATGACAAGGTCAATGATGAGTCCCTTATGAGAACCCAGGCAGACCTAGGGAACATATTCATGTAGAAAGACTGAATAAAGCAAGGGAAATCCTTGTTCGCACACGTTTATGAGAGATAAATCAGTGCAAGATTTAAGGCAAATCTAGGAGATATTTCCTATTACAATGCACAGCTTTTTTTTTTCTACT
Source organism: Crypturellus soui (assembly GCA_032275445.1). NCBI lineage: Eukaryota > Metazoa > Chordata > Aves > Tinamiformes > Tinamidae > Crypturellus > Crypturellus soui. The sequence continues at coordinate 3,017,011 of JAUBNY010000645.1, read as the reverse complement.
TGCAGTCCATTCATTCTAGATGATAACTGGGAAGATAAATCATGCCAAACTGAGTAAGAGCCAGCTCAGTGTATTTAAGGCTGTAATAGCAAGTCCCAATAACACTAATATCGGTGGTAAGCAAAACCAAAAGTATTTGAATGGGTTCTTGTCTTCAACCAGTACAATAAAGTGTTACCCTTTTTGGACCCCAAGTTTGCCACCTTATTCCAGAGCAAGCATATGTTCTATTTACATAGATTACCAAAACTGGGTTTAGGCATTTAAAAAAAAAAAGAAAAAAAGTTTTTATTTTGTTTTTATTTTCCAGCAACGCATCCTTCCAAATGAATCAGAGGTACAATGCAGCTACTTCTCCTTTTGGTATCTTTTGCAGTCTAGATGTTCCTAACGTCTTTAAAAATGTAGAGGTTGAAAATAAAGCTCTTTTTAAATATCAAATAACATTCAGTACACAGTTGACTGTTATCTGTTGCTCTTCAAAGCAAAATCAGAAATTGGATTCTATTGATATGAATGACAGCAGTGATTAAGACTTTTGTATCATCCTCTTCTTCTCTCCTTCTACTATAAAAGCTTATAACATTTTCTCTTTACTGCTCAAGTTTGTCCAACAGTCGTCTCCCTTTCTGTAAAAGTCCACATTTTGAGAGCCTTTTACAGAAATTGGGATTTTTTAAATTCATTTATTGGTTTGCTCCTCAGAGTACTGACTGCTCATTCCATAAGCATCTTCCTAGACAAACACTGCCATTTCCTCAAAAGCAAAGTCTGGCAGGAAGTATGCGAAGAAAAAAAAAAACTGTGGAGAACTCAAAATCCATACAGAACCTATCAAAGTTCAAGGTTTTTAATATTTTTCATGATTTCTGTCTTGAAGTTGTACTACTTTAACTCAGGACAAGCTATTAAGTGCAAATAAAGCGTTTATCTCTAAAATAAGGGAAGTATATATATATATTAGTGACATTAAGGATATTTTGATCAATGGCTTTGAGGTCATATTCTTCATTTAGTTCCACCTGTATTTCCTAAAATCAATAAACCTAAATACCACGGTAACAGTGGAAGCAGCAGCATTTATCAACCAGACAAAGCACCTCCCTTGCTTTATAATCATCTAGTAGTCCAGTGAAGACAGAGACCTAAAGCAGGGAAATGTTTTTCTATGTGATTATAAGGGGAACAATGTAAAAGTGGAAATTGGCATACAGACAAGCTAGTTCATGATGTTCTATGGAAAGTTATTTTGCAAAAAGCTGTTTTCATTTTAAATTAAAGTGTTTCTTTTGATACTTCCTTCTCCAAGTATTAGCCATAATTTAAAGATTTTATCAGTTATTGTATCCATCTCTGTTTCATCCATACTTATAATGCCAGGACCATAACAAAAACACAATTTGTTTTACTTACAGAATGAGTAAAAGGTGAAAGAGAAGATTCCTTTGAAGTAGTTTTCAAAGGATGTGATGATGCTTTGTTTTTTTCTTTTTAATTTGTTTTCTAACTATAGGTTTCTGATAAACGTGCAATAGTGCTGGGGAATCCTGCAGTTTAATTCTTTATATTAGCTCTAGAAATAAAACCTTTCTACTGACATACTAGATTTTGATTCAGCTATGAAGAAGCCTAGTTAACTAAAACTGCCACATGCATTTGTAATGTGAATACAAAAAAAAATGCTAATACTTTTGGCATTTTCACTTTATAGTTTTGCAGTATTAATGCTTAAATGATGCCATTTTTACATAAAAAAAAACTTGCAAAAATTCTGCCTATTAAATCAGTCCTGAACTCTCTGTCTGGCAGTGTGGATCCTTCAACATTAAGATGTGAATTTTTTGGCACTGTACATATGAGCAAAGATTATTCAGGAATAGGCTACACCCTTCCTACATTAAATGAGTATTCTATTTTGATTAATGAAGCTCATTTTTTTCAAGAATGAATTACATACATTTTTGACCATCCTACTTTCTAATAGCTGAGTCCTTCCACTATGCACCACAATCAGATTAACAGCACATTATAAATATCTGCTGGTTTAAATATAGCTTTTCTTTGTTTGGAATATCATCATTAGTATTTAATGTGTAACTACACATGTTAATTTGCATAATCTCTAAAGGCACCTATTTTATGTATTTCTTTGATGATCATATTTAAGGGCGCATTTCTCTTTTGGAGTAATGAAATGTGTTTTCCATGAAGTCTCAGTGGATTCAGTGGAAATAGATAAAAGCAAATCTACTTTTTAGTGTGAATGGGAATCACAAAAGTGAAGATGAGATAAAACACATAAATATTCACAAAAACAAAGCCTAAAATCTGTGAATGATTAGATATTTATGCTTAAATACTCTTCTTAACATTAAAAATAAGAAATAGAAAAGTAGGATTCTTTCCAAAATAGTCTGTGCCTTGTTACCTGAAAACTTGCAATGTCATTGCGTCTTCCCAAAGGATCTTTTTTTAAACTATAAACCCATGAAAATAGGGTTTCACCATAAAAATCCTGACAACATCCTTAAATATTGTGTTGCAACCGTGACAATATTATATGTACAATGAACTACCAAGGGCAATAAAAGAATCTATTAATATTAATTGTTTTTAAATTGGAGATGGGGATGTATATGAAAAAAATATAATGAGTGTAGAAATACTAAATCAAGGCAAATATGTGAAGTAAATGCCATCTTACAGATCTGCTCTAAGATTTATTGCAATATCTCAAAGTAGTTTTATTTTTCCTTAGAGGAAAATGAAGTTATTACCAGATTTTATGCCAAATCTTATGAATTGTCACGATAAAGTGATAATAAATTGACATTTACTGTGCAAAGTCATTGAATGGTGCTTCCACATGCCTACACAAGGCTAGAACATCTTACATTTTATGTTAATATCTCCCAATCTTTTTACAAAGATAGCTGTCAAATGTGCAATATCAGAATTTCTAACCTGACCAGCAGAATATGTGAGTACTAAGCCATTCCACTAAGCAATTTGCAAATATTGAATCTCAAAATAGAAATGTGCGTATATATAAATATTTTATATATATATAAAGGGGCAAAGTTATTTTTTCTGTCTTGCAATAAAAAAGTTATACTGCACAGTGAACACAAATATGCATAATATTTTTCTTTAAATCAGTAAATGAGTTTTAAAGAGTGAATTTATCATGTTATAACATTCCAAATATAAATAATGGATATTATTATTATTATTATTATTATTATTATTATTATTATATTTTTGTTATTTTATTATCTGGATGAGCTGATAACTAAAAAACTCAGATAAACCAAAACGTCTAGTCTAAAATGCTGCCAAAGTACTGAAAGGCTGGGAAGTGCTGGCCAGTGAAGAGCTGGGAGAATCCTAGATGATATTCTTGAAATCTCCTTTCTTCCTCACTTAGGAGGAAGATCACTTATGACGTCTCATCTGAATATTAGTGTAATGAGAATAAAACACAGAACTCCTCTGGCAGTAATTCACAAAATGCACAGAAACCAGTGACACTTCTGTCATTTACTGATTTCATTAAAGAATATGAAAAAAAATCATTCATTACCTGCCTTTCTTGTCTTAAACACAGTAAGCTCTCTAAATCACTTTTTGATTTTTTTTGTTATGAAATCAGCCTCATCTGTTTTTGCAAAATTGTTGTAAGAAATTGAAAGGATGGAGTTTTGATTTCTGAACCCATTTTTCCCGCATCTCTACAACATGACCTTATATGAAATCAAGATTGTCTTTTGATTGCTAAACTTACATTTCTTTCTTGTGAGTTGAATTAAAAATGTCAAGCAAATAAGAGAATTATTTCTCATGCATCAGTTACCACATTCACTTTGCAAAGATTAGTCTCACTTCCCTTAATTCAATGAATTCCAGCTAAAAGAAGATTTATTATTTCAGGCTTTTTTTAGTTCCATCCATTTTCTGTTGTGATTGCTGATCATCCTTATATTCTCCTGCAGACTTACTCTGAGTACAGCATGTTGAAGTGGTAGGAATCTGAGTGTAAGGAAATAACCAAACCCAAGAGTATAGCCAAGTAAAATGGGCAATTTAATGGTAACAACATTTTAAGATACTCTGAAGGACTTTCTTCCCTGGCAGCTCTTAATGATATACTTAAAAGTTGTGGTCATGGATGGGAAGCTCTGTCTTGTGGGTGATGAGTGTGTACATAGTTTGTCTAGAAGTAATTTGCTGGCATTTTGTGAGGAAATGACAACATACTCATGGTAAACAGATGTCTTCTTCTGTGGAACTCATCAACCAATTTTGCTTGCCTTGTTTTTAATCACTGTTGCAAATGTTTTTTACTAAATTTGTTAGATTTTAGATCTGTCTGTAGACAGGTCTGTTCCTCTGCAATCTGCTACGCTGCCTATACTCACTTTCCCTCTAGCTCTTATGTACTTTTTTTTTATAAAATAATTGCAAAGCAGGCTCCAGTTTGTTGTGAGCAGAAAGTACTTCACATGGAAATCTGAAGATGCGTTACAAAATATTAAACTAAAACAAAACGAAAAAAAAGAAACCCTCATCAGCTACTCTTCCATTGTTTTCTGGGTACCTATTATTGCAGAACTTAATAGGGTGGGTAGGAAAAAGTCAGATGACATTTGCAATAAGGAAATGAGAATATTTTGTTACCACCTAGATTGATGAAAGTAAGCCTCATGAAATTTGAGTAGTTTCCTCATGAAATTTTCTTTTCCTAAGATCAAGTCTTATTTTGATTTACCTATGGCCAGTATTAGTATGTTGTTCCCTGCTCATCTCTAAGTGAATTCACCCCATAGTATGGGTTTCATAGTAAGTGAAAGTATGCCTGGTTTGGAAGACTTGAGTACAACAGAGCTGTTAATGCGCTGAGTGCTGAGCAGCTCCTCGCACAACTTGGGTATTTGGGTAATCCCGGTTTTGGTATGGAACCAGCCACAGAAACAATGACTGATTTAAATTTTTCACCTTGAACCATCCAAAAACTTAATCAAACTTGATTTTAATCACGTGAGGGGGTGTTTGCTTGTTTTCTGGAAAACCAGAATGCAAGTCTGATTAAGAAGCAGAGCAATGAGGACATATTTTGGCCTTAGGGAGGCTTCCTCACCCTGCAGCTACCCTCCCTCCAGCTCTTCCATCATACAAAGTCACTGCAGCATGTTTTCCATGGGAGCCACAGCAATGAGCACAGGTACAGCAAGTTTGGCACTCTTTAGGATGCGCCTACTAGATACATCCGAAGATCTAGCAAGGAGTTTTGTCAACTTCATTGCCGTTATTTTTTTCCATGGTGGAAGCTTAGGCAGGAATGAGAATGTAACTGTGCTGCAGAAACAAATGTTTGCTTGCTGCATGAATACTTCTGTGATTTTTTGAATGTTTTAAATTTCTCTCAGCTGTGTATTGGAAGTCTGACCTCGGAATAGTGATAAGGAGCACAAGCTATTTTTCTTTCAGCTGTCTGAGATGTTTCTCCTCTAGTTACTGTAAACAAGCCAAACTGTTTTAAAGAACACACACAAATATGTTTCTTCAAACCCTTGTCTTCCAGAAATACTAGTTTTTAAAAAGGGTGATGATGATTTTAAAGACCTAGGCATTTTCTAATGGTTGGGGGACTACTAGTTGGCAGGGGTCAAAACTGTGTCAGCCCTTATCTAGAGTAATTGGGTAACTACGTGACAGTGTTCGGGCCCATGCTCTGACTTTGTATTACTAGCATAAAGATTGCGTTCTTTTCAGGAGTTATAAAGGTAAATGGAGATGGGGAGAGGGAGAATTTACCTCTTTTTATGAGTATCTTACGAACACAATCAAGAAACAGGAATGGTATTCTTTTATTTTTTATTTTTTGTACTCTGTGGTCCTCAAGTGTAAATAGGTATGGTGATTGGAAAAAATGCCGGAGAATTTTCCTAAGTTACTCACTTGTACCTGGGATTTTCTGTTTTAGTAAGATACTCTGCTTAAAAATAGACAGACAGCTACTGTCTCTAATGACTACCTTTAATATCTGTTGCAGGGTATCTTAGAAAAATACCTTTATTTTATGCTTTTCGGAGAAACAAGATAGGAGCAGAGTTCTTGTTTCCATCAAGCATCTCTCTTCTTTAATTGTTTGTTTGTTTGTAATTATAGCAGTCGGATAAAATAAAAACTGAAACTCTGGAGACCAGATAAGATTCAGGGATGTGTTCCTATAATGTATGGACACATAGGCTGGGATTCATCTGATCAAACAGAGAGACCTACATCCCAGCAAGTCATTCACAACTCGCTATATAATCAAGGAAAGAGTTAGATACTTCTAGGGAACAATTTGTCTCATCCTAATAAAGACTTCTGAGGTAGATGCAATCTAAATCTACTAAATTGAACCTGCTTTAGAGCAGAAAGAAAATGTACCTGCTATAAGGGCCTGCTAAATGGAGCTTGGACTGCCTAGTTTAGATACAAACACCTCTATTTCAAATGTTTGCATTTGCTCAGATAAATCTCACTCTTACTGTTTTTTCAATCTTGTCCTTAGTCTTGTCCGCAGTAATATTGAAAGAACCTCTTTGTGGAAAAGTGGCGCCGAGTGCTTCTTTCTTTCTCTGCAGTTCTCAGCTGCTGAAGTGAGCTTGATGAGGCAGAAGCCTTTGAGAGGCTGTCCTGACTGTGATGATAGATTCAATGATTTAACTGGAATGGGTGAAACTCTTCTGCAAATTGTCTTACGTGAGCAATAAAACCAGCCTTATGGAGTAAACGGGCAAACATGTTGACTTCGTGTTGACTGGTTTCATGTTGACTTCAATGATTTGCATATATTTCTTCTACAGACTGAACGTGATTAACATATAGTATTTACTACTTATGTTGGGGCAGGGAGGAGAGAGGCAGAAATGGAAGGGTTCATGGTTTTATCACAGAAATACATATCCTACTACGTTTGGTTCAGTTTAGTTCTGTTTGGATGGGAACACCTAAATTAAGAGAAGATCCAGAGAAAAGCGGCAGAAATGATTGGAATACTAGGAAAAAAAAATGACTTATGTTGAAAGATTAAAAGACTAGGAGACTGTAAAGAGAAAAGAAGGCTGAGGGGTGAACATGTCAACAGTTTTCAAACGCATAAAAGACTGCTGCAAAGAGATAGGAAAGGAAGAGCTCTGTTCTCTTTCACTGTGAATAGAATGAGAAAAATGGGATTAAACTGCATGAAGAAAGACTTAGGTTATGATTAGGACATGAATCTGCAACAGATGGCTGCTTGTGGGGGTAGGGAACTTTAGGTTTTGCTCTTTTTACAATTTTTTTTTTTTTTTGAGAATGATATAGATACAGCAATGATCGTGCATTGGAGCAGCTAAAAGGTCTTTAAAGGCCCTATTCTGGCATATCTTCCTATGTTTTTTTCATAGTTCTATAAAAACTAGCTGAAATTGTTGTTTCCTTTTGATCTGATTTCTGTTCTCCACTTCTGCTCTGCTTCACCTCAGAAATCAAAGGGAGCTCAGCTCCCAAGATCTTCTTGGAAAATCCCTATAATGTTATTTGTACAAAGTTTGGATCAAGGAAACAGGAATAATATGCAAAAGACTGCCCTTTTTGAGATGAAAATATTTCCTGTGATATGATTTGCACTTCTTTTACCTGCTTTCATTTAAAAACTTCTCCTTTATAGAGAGATCTTGGTTTTCTAATATATAAGCTAGCTATCTGTTGAAGATTTACCTTTTTATTATCATTTTTGCAGTATGGAAGGCTTGTGAAATATGAATTATTTTGAAACCTCTTCAGTTTCCCTTTACCGTTGTCATTGTAGCTCAGGATATCTGACAAGCCCGCTCATCTGATGACTGTATGGTAATGTTATTAGTCAAATTTGACTTTGTTATAAATTCTGTCTACTGCTATTCATATAGACACTGAAACCTATTAATATTATTTTATCTCTGTTCACAATTTGAATGCATTTTTCAGGAAAGAGATTAATCCTAGAATGTATAGATTTGGTCTATTTTGATATTTTTGTATATTTAGTGATTAAGTGGCCTCTTAATTACTTTAAACAATTACTTTTTATGGGGCACATGATTTTGCAGTCTCTTTTCCATTTTGAAATGACCCATGAAGAGATAAAGGCCATGCAACCTCAAATATAGCCTCTTGATTCCGAACACTCTTGTGTACCTCTTGTTTTGAGGTTTATTTTTACTTTCTCTCCCTCTTCCCAGCAAAACTGTTTTTGATTGACTAAATTACAGGTGCAAAAGTGTTAAGTAGGTGCTGTAATGGCACTCCTGTATCAGTTTACCTTAGAAATCTGACATGTTTAGTGTTTTCTAATACAGTCTGCATGTCTTCTGCATCTTTTGTAAATCTCTTTAAGATATTTCTGCTATGAATATCCAATTTTAATTAATTTTTATACTTACTCTTTTTAATCCACCTTGTTTTATTGATTAGTTACCATGTCCACAGCAAGTTCCTTTTCCATGATCAAGAAACTAAATCCTACGGAGAACAGTTCATATAACAAATAATTTCTTGCACAAATATGTTTTTTTCTACCAATTTTTAACTGCATGCACAGTCAGGAGTCCCTTAAATGTGTCAGGAGTCCCTTAAAATTAAAAGAAAGATTACTTTATGGAAGCATACCTGCCCACAAGGCATTTATCTTGTGGTAGCTAAGAACCTGAGCTAACAAACTCATTGCGTGAGGTCCTTGCCACACAGAAATCAGTAAAAGTTTTGATCATAATGTTAATGTGGTCATGGTTTAATTTGCTCTGTTTCTTTAGTATATGCTCAAATTATGAGCCAAGCCATGATACAAGTCACCCTTCGGTAACTGGGCAGCACAGATATGCACCTACTCCTGGTAGTCAGGAGCTCAGTTTCTGCAGCCTTTAATTCTGCTTGTTGGCTCACTGTTAAGTAACTCTTGTCACTTTGCTTACAAGTAATTGCTAACCTTTTATTCATTATCCTAGTCCCTATTTCCCCCTGCACACCAAATACACAGGGCTTTAGTTCCCCAATAAATCAATTCTCTTAGCTGTAGGACAAAATCTGCACAAGGGACATGTCAAGTACAATTTAATAGGAAAGTCTATAATGGTTTCTGATTATGAGGACAGAAAGATTGAGAAGCAAAAATGAAACTACAGCAGGCACTTGTGTTGAAGTCTCAAACGTGAGGAAGAGCTTCAAGATCCCTGCATTAGGTGGCTGTAAACAACACGGGATGCTGCACCTTCTAGAATGACAGACAAGCAGATACCTGTTGAGTGCTCAGACACACCACTACCAACTTCCCCAAGTTTTATACTCAAAATAAATCAATATTTCTGGAAGTAGAATTCCAGCCTGGAACTGCTCTGTTTTCTTCTATGCTACATAAGACCGTATTTTCTACGGTCAGTAGAGGCAGTTAGGCCTTGAAATAGTTCACCAAGGCGTGCAATGGGATCTTTACATTTAGATGTAATGACTTCTGAATAGGGATCTATATGTTACAAAAGTCATGGATTTGCTTCAGAAACTACCGCATGAGATTCTTCACCCTGTATTTCAAATTAGACTAAGTTATCACTAAGGGCTCTTCTGGTTTAAAAACATGTGATTTGATACTGCGTTTTTTTTAAGAGGAATTACAAAGTGTTACTAGTGAGTAACACTTTAAACTTGTGGAAAACTTAGCACCAAAAGTTAAATACAAAAGGTAATTTGTAAAATTGAAATAAATGAATGGACATAAATTCCTCTTTGGCAGGGTTTGATGAGGTCTACCCAATGATGAATTACTATAATTAAATGTACCATAATACTGATTCCCACAAAACACTGTTGTAAGTATAAAATTTCAAGGAAGGAGACTGGGTATGTATGAAATCTAGACTTAATGCAACAAATTTATGCACATCATGAATTTCTCATCTTTCTGTTAGTCCTATTGGTTATGTTTGCAGCTTGCTTACTGAGTAATCTTGCCTGTTTTTTGGTTTTAAGTAACTAATGTCTTTTTTGTTTTGTTTAAAAGAAATAAAGAACAGATGTTGCAATATGTTCTTGGTTTTGGAGAATAAAGTGTGCCGTATACTTAGAGCATGTCTACCCACTAAGGTCAAGGCACCATTCAAGGGTGGACATTGTATAAAAAATCTCCTGCTAGTAGTAACTTCAGTGAAACTTCCTGAGGAGATAAATTGGTGAGATCCTAATTTAGAAAGGTTGGGGATATTTTTGTCATTGTGTTAACAAAAAATATGCAGTAGGGAAATTTGATTGAACTTGATACTTTATATATTTATGTTTTCTGTCGTTTTGTTCGTGGTTTACTAGAAGAGAGCACAGTAATGCTAAAACTATGAATAGTCTGAGTACAAGGTAAAAACCCATGCATCCCAGGAAAACCTAACTCATTTTATTATGTTATTATTCACAAGTTTTCACTAGAGAAGGTATGGAGACCTTTAATTGCCTTAGTACCATCATCATACCTTAGTATTTCATCATTTAAATTGTGATTATAGGACATAAGAAAATTGTTATTGAACTGAATTTCCCTATGAAACGTTAAGTCATAATGAAATTTCTAGGATAATCTTAATTGTATACAGATCCACAAACAAAACAAATCCTTCTTCCCTATGAAGCTTGCTGAGTTCTAACCCTTGGGGAAGCTGGAATGACAGTGAAGATCATGACTTCAGAGGAAAGCAGGTGTGCCCAAACCACTGACTGGGGATGCAGTGGCCTGCACCCACTGGTTTTGATATTTGCTACTTCTATTGCCTATTCATCTTCCAAGAGGGCTTTTATTTTATTGAAACTTCAGTAAAATGTGCTTTATATAAGGGGGAAAAGAGGATTTTTACAACTTTGAATCTGTGTGCTGCTTCTAATCCTGCGCAGCTCATCTTCATGATTTTTCAAAAGAAATAGGAAGGAAGCAGAGCTAGGAAGCCTGGGAAATCCTTATATCCAGGTGGAAAGAAATAAATAAGGAAAAAATCATAAAGGTATCATGGTTTAATTGAGTCAGTTGAATATGTAGATCTGAGACTCAGATCACATTCTTATGTGTATTTTTTGTATTTTTGCAAGTTTGTATTCGTCTCCCATCTTGGTTGGCAATACTCAGCCACAAAGACTTCTTTTTCTTTTAAGATGTTTATTTCAGCAGTCAGAGATGACATTGTCTTAAACAGTCATCATATTTTAGGTGAGGTTTCTTCAGGGGCTAAGAGCAGCTTTGTTTTCTTTTCCCCATAGCTTCAACCAGCTCGCTCGAAAATGCTGTTACTGTTTTCAAGCAAGATATTTCCAGATATATCACCTGAAAATGCACTGACAGTACCTCCCTAGTAATTCTTATGTGAATATTAGATAAGGTCACATGGTTTACCCCAGGGCAAAAAAAAAAAAGATTAGAAGTTGTGTTGTTACTCTAGACAACTTCTCTGTCTGTTGAATGCAATAATAAAAACTAAAAAACCCACCGGGAAAGTGTTTGTCCATGCAGCCGGCCAAGTAAGTGCTTAGGTGCTTATCTGTTGGCTAATTCTGACCAAAACTGAGCATTCTGGATGGTGGTGACCACAGTTCAAAGCCATGCATGATCCATAGCACTGTAGTGACGTTGTGCTTGATTTGATTAGAAATGGATGCAGACAAGCTTTGGAGGATGCTTTCCTCTCCTCTAACCCAGCACCATATCATACATTCAGCATTTCTGAAAGAGTTTTCCTGCCTTTGGCAGCACAGTTTTTGCAGGATGCCCGTGGAAAGCCTGCAATACAAGGGTGGCTTTAAACAGCCTGTGGACAGTTCTGTGGCCATTTGACTGCAGCCTTTGGAGATAATCCCAGACATGGCAGCTGGGACATAACTTAGATGCTTCGTATGTGTAAGAAATCAGTTAAATAAAATAAAATATCTGCAGCTTGACGTCCTTAACGTGGGGCTGCTGACACCAAGGCATGGAAAGCATGTATTAGCCTGCTCAGGGTGTCCAGCACTTTTTCTTAAAAGAAGTAAACTTACAGCAGTTCAGCTGGAAAAACATACTGAGGGTGACTTCCAAACGAAGGGAAGAAATCTGGATGTCTTCTGTGGGCTTCTTACAATGTCAGGGTAACTCTGGTAGGACATTATGTAGCACTGTCCTGTGTAACATGCAAATTGTTAGTACTGGTACTCACTCAGATGGAAAAGTTAGTCTATATGGTGCTGCTTTTGGCCAGAGTGAATCATTTTCTGTGTTTTACTGCTTGCTCATATGACATGTAGATTTGCTTGGACAGCCATTAATAAAAGATAAGGGTAGAGCTTTGCGACCATGTCCATCACACACAGCTAGATAATAGAGAACTAGTAATTTAGTTTGGGTTTGATAAGAGAGAGTAACCCCACATTAGACACGAAAAGTGAGGAGACAATTTGTTTTAAAGTTCCTGGGAAGTGACTAGAACTGTATGCTAAAGAGGAAAGCTTAGCCCTCCATTTAAGTGACTATGTATCCTGCAGCTCCCCCAGTCTTGGAGAGAAGTATGAATTCTGTCCTTGGCTGGGACTGGAAGCAGCGTGGCTTCCTTCAAGTTTTCTTTTGCAGCTGTGCTGTAACAAGAAAACAAACCATGTAAGTTTGAAGCCAGCTTGAGGAATAGGTATATACCGTTTACAAATGGGTTAAGTTCCTTCTCCCTTGGTCACTAAGGGCTGCGCTCCCCTTAAAAGTGCTCTAGTCCATTGTCCAATATCATCACTATGCCATATGGAATTTAACCCCAGAGACTCTCTTGTCCCACTTTGCCTAGCCTGTTGAAGAAATGAAAGCACAAAATATTTTAGGCCATAGGATAAGTAAAATAAAATAAAATAAAATAAAATAAAATAAAATAAAATAAAATAAAATAAAGCTCTGCATGCTACCTGTAAGTATTCAGCAGGCTACACTTTTGTCATCTTAGAATTCATTTAAAGCATTTATTAAATCTTTATTTGCTGCCTTGCCTAGAAGCAGTTACTAATCTCCTTATGAGTCCATAAAAGCTCAGGGAGACTTTTTTTGAAGTGAATACAAATTTTTGGTGCCTAAAGATACAGAGGGAAGCAGACTCCTACCAAATGCATGGACCCACTTGAGGAATTTAGGTCTATGTTATCAAGAGAGACACATGCACTTGTGAATTGATTTTTTTTCACCATATAGAAGGAGATCGGCATTTCTTACGATATGGTCCTTGTTGCTTGAGTTCTCTCTCTCAAGGGCAATTGAATTTTCTTTGAGAAAGAGGAAGATTGCACTAATAGTGTTGAATTCTCACATTAATATTTCATATAAATATACATAGATATTTCTAGAAAAATATCTGTGGAAATGCATAGATATCTGTTATCCTCAGGATACTGTTGGAGTCTGTGTGGTTTGTTTTCACTGCTAAATTATTTCCATATTACCTCTGATAACTGCCATAACTGAGTGCCCTAGTGACTTTCATATGAAACTGCTAACTATGATAAGAACATTATCATATTTAATAGAAAAAAAAGGCAATCAATGTTTTTAAGAATGTAAGTGATACTCAGTAGTTTCAGAATAAGTAGCTTCTTACCCCAGACAAAAGAGGCGAAAGATGGCAGCTCACATTATCTATCTTATGTTTCTATTTAAACACTTTCATCAGTTGTTTTCTTGTAAGGAGAAAATTCTCACTTTTAAGTTAAAGGAAAATGATGCAGATACAACAAGGAAGCCTCTGCCAGTGAAATAGTGCTTTATGCCTCCATATTTAATCAGTGTTTTCATGATATAAACTTAGTAAAACATTTAACAAATAAGGAATAAATATTATGACAACATTTTTATGACGCAGAATTAATTTTTATTTAGTATTCTCATAAACTTTAACTTGACCCTGAGCTCAACGTATGAGCTAGCACATGAATAAGATGCAATAGAAATGGACAGTCTATTATGTTTTAATATCCTGTTAGAAGCATAACAGCTTTAAAACCTATTTTATGGGTCTTTGGGGACTGATCAAATACATGCAAGTGAAGTTTTTATTCCCAGTGCTGTCTAATCTCTCTTGCATTACTTTATACTCTCTAACCGTGTAGGTTTGAGGAGAAATGGAGAGGTTGGGCTCTTCATTTCTTTTACTTAATCTGTGTGAAGTAAGTGCCTGCCGCTTGCTTCTCTTGAGGAGTCCAGTATGAAAATTCACTTGCTTTCCTTTCTGAGTGCAGTGATGTGGCTGAAGGAAATCAATCCCTTTGAATGGAACATGGGGTGGTTCTGGAGCAAGCAGGTTTCTACCTTTTCAGTAGCAAGAAGCTGAGTGATCTGAAGATAGGGAAGCACAGGTGGTATGAAAGAAGTACAAGGTCCTGCTGGGAAAATGTGACCTCTTGATTTCAGAGCGAAGAAACTATTGTATACAGTGCTCAGCTTAAGTGAGAGTCAAGTGCTCATCCTTCCTCGGTCCGGATATAGATGTAGCCTTGCTTTAGGGTAGCATTGCCAAAGAGATCTGAAGCAGAGAAGTGACATTACCTTCAGGGAGAGATCCTTGCCCCTGAATTTTGTTCTTGAAGCAAGGAACAAATAAAGCATCCAGTCTTTCTTGCTCTATATTCCAGGACTCAATCATGTAATTAAATCCTTGGAAAGATCTTTTCCAAACCTGAACAAGAGGCAGCATTAATGTTTAGCTTGTGGCTTACCTTCCTGTGCAAAAAATGTTGTTGCCCTCCCTGCCTTTCTCCTTGGAGTGGTCAAAGGCTTCAGGAAAATTCATAACCACGGATCACTGTTAGGCATTGAAATCCCACTGCTTGAAATGTTAAAGTAAAGCCTCAAGAATTCTAACCTGAGCTTTGCAATATTTTGTAACTCTTATTCTTTACCCTACAGTGCTCTTTCTCAGCCAGTTTTAATATATCGCTGTAATAGATGGGTCTACATAATCTTGAGGTTCCTTGGAAAGAGCAGCTTGGCTCCTTGGAAGAAGGAACAAGAGCCAGGAGAGGTGATAAGGAGGAAGGCCCTTCTGTGAGCTCATGCTCTTGCTTGCAGGTTAAGTGCCTGGCCTTGACTTGTGTGTCCTCATGCATCTGTGCCAGAAAGCAGGAGGGAATGCAGCCATCTGTAATATCCATGCTTCTGCTTACAGAAAAGTATGGTCCTCTGTTGTTTATCCGCCTTAGAGGAGATGTCCCATTTCACTGGCCTGGCTGCAGAGTGGCTGGGAGATGCTGTAGGGCATAGGCACTCACCAACCCACCCCCCTACACATGCATGTTGACCCCAGAGTGGTCTCAGCAACCTGAGTGACCCAATGGGCCCCCACCCGCTGTGGTGCTCATGAGCCCTCACCACCCAGCCGGCGCTGTCCCAGTAGCTCCAAGCCCTGTGCTGAGGCTGCGATGGACCTGGCACCGCAGCCTCATGCGCCGTAGTGCTCTCGTGTTGGGAGCTGTTGCTGGCACCGTCCTATTGCTGGGACAGGCAAGGCAAGGGCATGGCAGCAAGGCGGGCAAGGCCAGCAATGGTGCTCGGGCACAGGTGCTCGGGCAACTGGCTGCTCGCACGGTTTTGCATTGGCAGCTTTGCTATTTGTACTCAAGATAAGTGAATTAAAATAAGTAGTTTAAAGCAGTTTGAACTTGGTATATAACAGTTAAAAAAAAGGAAGGACAGACTTTTTTTCAGCAGAATAAATATGTTTTAATTTCTAGGTTCTCTACAGAAACATAAAAAACTGCTTATCAGCCGTGCTGACTAGACTTTCTGTTCTAGGAAGAAACCGTTTTGCTGTAGTTCTTCATCAACATGATATATCTACCTTGTTTCCTACCATTACTCTTGATAAAGATGTCACTGTCCTAGAATAATTGCATTACATGAAAATGTTCACCTTTTCTTCACCTCTTACTAAACATATATTTCAGGAATAATGTTAACTGAAATTGGTGAGCCCTTGGAGGAACCTCAACCTCTTGAGCAAAAGGACAAGGGCACGAGGAAAGATCATAGCAAATAAGTAAATGGACATGGTCGTGTTTCATTCCCAGTATGTTACCGAGCACTAGGCATGGTAAGCACATTTGAAGTAAAACATTAATTAGATAAATAATTAGATAAATGTTTTTAAAGATTGCTTGTTAAGGACTATGTATTGCATTTTTTCCCCTTTGGGTGTTGCCAGGAAATACCTAAGTGGACAGACTTTATTTTCCAATATTTCCGTTCATTCCTGTTCATAATTGTACACTAGATCATGTCTGCTGAGGTAGGATCTTGATGAATGTCATCAAATGAGTAAAGAGACTCAAAGCACAGAGGGTAAAGGGGAGTTTCAAACAGACATTTAAATCTTGATTGTTTATTAGTATTCCCTTAGTTCCAGGCCTAGGTGAGTGTTTTGACCTGTTCATCTAGGACAGTGAAATGGTAAAGTACAGGTACCTTCGCCATTTCTTCTGACATGCAAAGTCCACAAAATATTCACCCTGGATTTCATATCAGGATGACAGAGTATAACATATCTCTGAGATAAAATAGAAGAAGAAAAAAAAATCCTAAGTAAATCTTAAAGATGTAAATAAAATGAAAAGTGAATAACTCCTTTATTCCCTCCTCCATACACTCCCAAAATATTGTGCAAATCTTTTAGAGGTGTTTTATTTCCTATAATATGCTTCTCTGGAAGCATAACATGTTATAGTCAGAGCTAAAACTAAATATTTTATTCATTGTATTTTAAAGGTGTAAACAATACTTCCACAGTTGCTTTGGTTTGCTAACAGAATGTGGTTTTGAAGGTATGTTTTCCAAGACTAAAACCAGGATCTCATGATCATTTATGTATATAAATAATTTTAGACAGATGACAACCATGATTGAACTGGAGTCACTCATTTGAGTAAATTTACGTGCACATTTAAGTGTTTACAGCCATATTTATTCAGATTATTTTTCGAGGGTCCTGTTGTGGATTAAGCTACACAATAGTTGTCTAACAAATTCTCTGTCAATTTTTCAGAGAGCCTTATTGAATAATAAATCCATTCAATTGCAGGAGGCTACTGCTACAAGAGAAAAAAACAGAAAAATTTCTTATAATTGTTTCATTGCTTACAACTAAACATTTAAATATAAGTTTGGTTTGTCTTCCTTTAATTTGCTGACTTTATTCTGGCTGTTACTATGAGTTCAAGCGCATGTTTAAGTACATTTTTATACTCTCCAGTAATTCAGTTTTGTTCCTAGTTTCAGTAAAGCCAGTAGACTTGCTTAGGGAAAGGAGAACCAGTTGTGTAGGTATGATTTCTTGTGACTTGGTTTCTCAAGATCTTGCTACTTGCTTGATATCAGTGGCAATCTGCCTATTGCCAGTATTGTACAAATGATCAGATAGTGGGTGTTTAAAAGAAAGCATGCCTGAAGGAACTTTTCATATATTTTTTCTTGACAAGTGATTAGACGCAACATATGGGAAGCGCAGTAAGCAGGGAGTTCAGGCCTGTCTCTCCAGAAGAGTTTGTGTCTCCTTGCTCGCTGTCCCTCTGATGCCCCGCGCATCTTCCCCGCTTCCTCTGTAGTGTCCAGATTCACCCCTGGTGCATGTGGTGGGGGACATCAGCACAGGACCTGTGCATTACAGGGTGACACCAAAATTGATATCTCTCTCTTGTTTTCTAGTTGTCTGCTCCTATGCTAAAGGCATTGCCATTGTTTTTAGAGGATATCTAAGCACTGAATTTGAGCTGAATTTGACCTTCTAGGATTGGTGCGACCCTTTGGGTATCATAATACCATCCAAAGGGCATCAAAAGTAGGAGCTGAGTATGGCAAGTATATGTCTCTGTTTCTTATCTGTAGAGTAGCAGCTGTGCAACATCCCTACCTTGCAGGACTACAAGAAAAAGAAAACAGCGGTAAACATTTATATTTGTCAGATTCTATTGTCTGGAACTTACAATAGAGGATACGTAAAAATCATGACTAAAAATGAAATTACAAAGAGGAACAGTCATGGGTATTAAAATTTTGGTAGTAGAAGAACCTGCAGCTACTTAGGATGTTTTCCATATTGTGCTTTCCATATTGTGCCCAGGTGAACATCCATCGACAACTTATATCACGTCCAGGAGAGCTCATGGGTACTGTGTAAAATGAAGTGATAGATATTGTTTCCTACAGGCAGATATGAAATTTAAAATGACAGACTGACACATGTTCTAAACTACCTTTGGTAAAGCACTCTGTCCTAAATCATTTAATTTTGGAGTTGTAAGTACTTGTTTTTCAGTTACTTCTATGCCTATTACTATTTTTTTTTTTCTGGAGAAAAGGTTAAAACATTTTTTTAATCTTTTATTTGAAATGCCTGATTATACATTAGCTGCATATACACAATACGGAATTTCCTGCCTTGTTCGCTGTTACTAAAGCAATCAAAAAGTCTCCCTCAGGAAGTGCAAGGCTGTTTGTGCTGACCCCTTTCTGTTTGCTTCTTAAAACCATTTTGTATCCCTGTGAGAGACAGCAAAATGAAATTCTGTTTCAGAAAATTTTCTAGGTTTGGCAAGAGAGTATTCACAAAAAGCAATAATGTGATTTTTTTCTAAGTAGCATTAATTTTACTGGCAGATCATAAAATACTAGCTTTTTTTAGGGTTAAAGCTTTTAGAACATATTAACCTAGATTGCAGTTGCTACAAAAATAAATCTTGACTTCTGCATATTAGGAGCTTCCAGCAACTCCTGCCTTTTTTTTTGACCCTGTAAAAAAATTTACCAAATCTGGCAGGATTTAAGCAAGCCACATGGGTCTCTGTAAGGTGCCGTTTCTATATAAAAGCTCATTCTCTGTTTGCCAAAGTTTTGTTGTAGGCGAGACTGAAAAAATATGGAAAACCTATGGGAAAACCATTTCTATTTTACAACACCTCCGTCTTCTTGTGTTCTCTTGTGTTTGCTTGTGTATAGGAAGAGATATATCCTGTACAAGAGTAAATTAATAAAATAGCTTTAAGATTTATTTTGAAGTATTACATTTATATTTATTATATAGATTTATTGATTAAATATATTATTATATTACATTTATGAAGTATTTACATTTATATCATAAATATACCATTCCCTGCTAATAACTTCCACAGAAAAACCCTACATGAGCAAGCATATCCAAACTCATCTAATAGTAAAGTAACTGGAAGTAAAATCCATAATAGTATATAATATGCAGTAATATGCATGCATCAAAAACAGAAGGTTTATAAAACAGCTTTACCAATATTTACACTGGATATGTTTTAGGTGGAAAATTAATGTAAAATACGTAAGAAAATCAATCAGAAATATTTCAGTGAAGCACTTTTTTTGTTGGAATCTATTAGGTCATGCGAATCGAAGCTTTTATACCTAGACATTGTTTGTTTTTTAACAAAGCAGTTCCAGAAGCTGCCTTTGCTTGCCTGGCAGCTTTGGAAAATTATCTGAGATACATCGAGGGGCAGTGCCGCCTGCTAGGTCAGGAGATTTGAACTCACTTCTTTCCTGCCAGCTGAATTTCAAAATCACCATGCTACAGGATTTGCTGCAATGAGATGCTTGCTGTGTCTTTTTGATATATATCAAATATAGATATATAGAGATCCATCAAATATAGAGATATATTTGCATATGTCATTAAACCCCTTCTTGAGGCACCTGCAAGCCCCAGAATTAGGGCACTCGCTGAAGTGGTTAGGGATGTCGCAGTGCTTAGGGATGTTTGCCTCCCTTCTTCTTATTTCAGGACCAAAACAGAGAAGAGAGGATTATCTCCTTTCCCACCAGTACTGTGAATTTCTCCCCCAACTGCTCTTAGTTTAATTTTATTTTTGTATTTTTATGACAAGAATGATGCAACTTTTTTTTTAAGGAATAGGGTGATTAAAAAGCTTCTCCTAGTCTAGTCTAGTAGGATGCAGAGTACCCGTTACTGCATTATCTTAAGTGCTCCTTTTTTATACTTACATGAGATTTCACCTTATTCCTATGAAAGATGTCCTCAGAGAGGGTAAAGAAGTAAAATTAATAATGCCTTCAGTATAATGATGTCATCTTGTCTATGTCTTTAGCTGTTCTTTGCTTCAAATCTCCTGAATTTGACCTTCTTTTCATGCTGTTTTCTAATTTTGAAAGTGCTTTGTGTTTTTTTCATTGCTAAATATTTTGTTTCTGCCTATTAATTTCTGTTAAACCTATTCTTTATATCATAGCTTTAGTCCATAGCTAATGACTCATTCTTGTTTGCCTCATCATTTAGATATAAAATTTTATTTATCCACATCAGATGACAGGTGATGTGGCCATAGCCATATCGTATATCATAGGTACGAGGCACAAAATAAGGAGCTGGCAATATGCAGGGAATACGTAATTAATAGAAATGAGTTAAAATACGACAACCATATTCAGTGGGAATTGGCGCAGGCATCTGACAAAACAGAAAGCTACTGATCCTCCACAGCACAAGCGTTTCCTTTTGTTCATTTATCTTTCTGAGGTTATAAGTAGAAGATAAATCCATACCGTAAACCAAGATGAAAAGATGTTATCAGGACTCTATGGGTTTCTCTTTCAGGGAAGCAGGTATGTTTGTTTATAGCAAGCTAGTTTAACTTTTTCTTTATTTTCCCCCCCTGCCTAAATTACAGCCTAGAGCTGTAACGGCGGTGTAAGCAATATTAAATGTGATAAGCGAAGGGGCTGTGCAGCTCAAGGACTCCCTCGCTCTGCTCAGCTCTGCCCAGCCCAGGGTGATGGCGCGGGGAGGCAGCGAGCAGCAGGTCGGCACAGTTGTTTGCTTCAACGTCTGGCTTTTCCCCGCAGGGGTTTCTGCAGAAGCGAATACAATGATGATCTGGTGGTTCTTTTCAGCACTGGACGCCAGTTTTCTTCTGCAATGATTAAAAATATTTGGGATTCTGGAAGACTTCTGGTTTGTTGCAGCATCCTAGATTACCTAATGATGAGTTAACACTCAGTGATCACATATTGCTGTTCAGCTGAAATAATTGGGCAGCTCTCTAAATGGCCTGTCTCCATATTATTTATTTCCATCCATAAAAATGTCTTTGATAAGAAGTAACATAACTCCGGGGATAGGGTTTCTACGTGATACATATTAATCACACTCATCCCTCTGCCCACAAGAGGAATCAGACACACTTCATTACATTTTTAGGCTTTCGACATGTCCTAAGGATATAATTATACCGTTATTATTTTCACATTGTCTGCTCTGTCCCATTGCTTAATTACTTGTTTCCCAAAAAGCCTGGCACATCACATTAAAATTGGGAAAGGGAACCGTCAACATAATTTACCTCCGTAGCATCCCAGTCCGCTGAGCCCACCAGGACCTTCAGTGCTCACCAAACTGCTCGCTGGGCTGGCGCTGCTGCTTCCAGCCCAGCACCTGGGGCCCAGGCCAGCAGCAAAGCTGCTTGCAGGAGGCAGCCAGTATCAGAGGCTGAGTTGGCACGGGGACTGTTTCCTGAAAATGCCAACCAGCGAGGCAAGAATTTCTTAATTGCAGCAAAATTTGCACTGAGCTGGTAGGGAAGTTTCTGCTGTTTTATCCCACTTGGACTTTTGTCTGAGGAAAGTGTGAAAAGGAGACAAGCATGTGGAGAAGGGGGAGCAAGTCCCTCACAGGCTCCTGAAGATGCAACTGCAAGAAGGAAGGATCATTAGAGCTACCAAAATAGTTTGCAGTTTCTAAGACAAGAATGTATGTGTAAATATGGCTATGCCCATTTATTTACTAAAAAAAAATTGGGAAAAAAAAAGAGAGGAGAGAAATATTTTTTTATTTGTTGTTTTTTATTGGCAAAAAGATAAAACCCTGATTTGAACCCTGGATGAAATTAATAACAAACTGTCTTAGGTCTTGTTTTCAGTGCCCAGTTTCACTGTTATGATTATCTAGGACAGCTTCTTGGATGTAGGAAAACATAGCAAAATCTAGAACTTAGGCTTAGGTGGCTTTAAGATTCCTAACAAAAGGGGCGTTTCTCACCTTTAAATATTCTCACCTCAGATTTCTTAACATATTCTTAACATATTCTACCGCAGCAAGTACTTTTGCCTGTGTATTATAACAGAGAGCAAAACATGATCAGCAAGTGGGAGACGGGTGTTTCATTCCCTCTCGCGGCTCGTGATGTAAACCTGCAGCTTGGAGCTAGTTGGAGGTTGCTGTGACTATCCCAGTGACCGGAGCGCCCCTCCGTGTTGTCCCTTGTCAAAGGCAGGCACCTAGAGAGAGCAGTTAAGTGAGGATGACCCTGAATCCCATCTCTTTGCGCAGTGAGGATTCACTAAGCCATTTTTCCCTCACGCTCAAGGAGGACAAGGACAATTTTTTGATGCTATGTAGATTTGCTGAAGAAGAAAATCTGAGCTAAGCAAAGGGCAGGTATTTTAATGAATGAACACGAGGTAGAAGCATAACTGGCATTTTAAAGGATTCTCTGAATGACCTAGTTCTGCTTTTCCTGAGGTATGAACAAAGCGTTTGAAGCAAAACTGAAGTAATTTGCTCTTTAACTGCTGTACGAGCAGTTTAACTAAGGATCATTAATATTTTCCTCTTCTAATTAATTATTGCTTTGGGGATAAAATAATGCAGAAAATTTTGTTCTTTCTGTGCCGCATGATAAAAGACCTTTTGCCTTGACTAAGGAGAAGAGCAGGCAACCAAATTTCTTACTTGCAGCATAGTCTGTATTTCCGAAATCCTGCCACAGTGAGATATTTAAACATCTGAATAATTCAAATTGATTTTGCATTTGGGGGCTTCTTGTTGTATGATTCTTGTTCTTGTTCTTCAGTTTTCAATAGAAAATAGCTTTTGTTTAATGACTTGCATCCATTGGTGCTTAAAATACAGTAAATAGGTGCAGCCAGCATTTGCCATGAATCAAATCATCCTCATTGTATCAGCAAATTCCTGCACACCCCCCACACATTCCCCTCTTTCCTACCCATCATCACTGACTATTCTGTGTTGGCCAGCAAGAAACTAAAAATAGGCAGTGCACCACAGAATAAAATTCCAGATGCTTTGAGTCTGCAAGAAAAAAAAAATTCTAAGAGCCTGCAGAGCTAAAAGAGTATACCCTACTAGCTTCCCCTGCTCACATGGTGGTGAGGATGTAAGTCAAGGTAACACCACCGATAGCGATGGCCTTGTTGTGCCAAAAGAAGGGAGCTACGTTGTCGGTTTTCAGACATGCGAGTGAGCCAAAATACAGGCACAGCCTGTACACACAATGTCCCATGAGCTGTGTGGAGGACATTGCTACTGGATGATGAAAAAGGCAGAGAAAAGTTACTGATGCAACCACAAGAGCAGCCAGTGGCAGAATCGGGACAATGATTTCATGGGTCAGTCTTTCTACCCACCGGATTATGTATCGGCTCCGACCTGGAAGAGCTGCTTGGCTGGGAAGCAGCCAGGCTTGCCGTGGAACTAGTGTCTGTTTTGCAGTTGAATTGTCTGGTTTCCAGGAAAAAAGGCATTAGTCTCCTGTAATACCACAAAGGACCAGACAACCAGAGCCAAACGAGCTTTGCAGGGAGAGAAGAGAAACAGATGTGAACCACAGCTGCTTCTTCTACCATTTTTTCTTAGAGGAGGTGACACTTAAAAATGTGTCCTCCATACAGACCTGATGAGCAGAGAATTTCTGTTGAATTTGTAAGAGCTGTCATCGTGACAAAATGCACTTACCATGAGGCTTTGAGCTGAAGAGCATTACTTCAGTAAAATGGATTCCTTATCATTGCTTATCACAGGGTATTCATCTGGCAGTGGAAAACTCCATCTCTAGTTCTGCAAAATACCCTGAACTGAATGTGTTTAGTGGTATATGGTTATTTAAATAATTTGCTGAGTTGTGGCAGGAGGTCTAATATTTCTTCTTTAGTTGTCTGTAGTGGAATGTAAGGAAGGTTGACTAATATACTGAGCTGTGTTCTTCACAGTCTTGAGAGATGCCAACAGCTTCAGATTAGTGTTCTGCCCTTTATTATGTCTAAGGCAACAAATATTTTTATCATATATTTATGATAAAATACCAAAATATAAAATTTGGAAATTTTGCAGAGCATGTGATATTAATTTTTGTTAGTACATGTTATTTAGAAATTAATTAGCAATGTTCCCATTAACAGTTGAATACTCGCATAATTTAGCTGTATGATGGTAATTACTCCTCTTTCAGGAAAGAGCTAGAAAAAAAGAGAAAGCTCTGGACTTGGTAGCTTGTCAAACTAGTGAACATCAATTTAAGCTAGGATATAAGTAAAAATAATTTTATGTTTTTAAGTGTAGGGGGGGAAAAGCATTTTTAGCTATCTTTAGAAGTATATATGTATTACATTCATAGTGATGATATAGCTGTGTAAATTGAATTTTGGTCCCAGGCCACCACACTTTAGTTGAGAAAAGAAAGGAATTATATACCCTTGCTGGTTTTCTCCCTCTAGAATATACAGTGTGAAACATTTCAGAGTGTGAATTTTCTTCTTTCTGTAAATGTAAGCAGCTGCCAATGCTACTGCAGTAGCAGTATTAAACATTACACTCAGTGATAGAGTGTAAACAAGAGGTTATGATCAAGCAGCTAATCTGCAGCTGCGTCTCTGAAATCAGAGTATTTAGGAGAAGAACTATAAGCAACTGAAGTCTATCAAGCCAGATTTGAATAGTTTCCATGGATCTGATATATTCCTTTACTGATTTCATGCAGGACATGTACTGTTTTTATATAAAAACTTTTTGATAAATTAAATCTGTGAAGTTACACCTAAAGTACACTCTTAAAGTAAATTTTGTAACTATTTGGGAATCAAATGACTATTAGTATATATCAAAATTGTAGTACAGAAGCAATTTATGCATCTTATTAAAATCATAAAAACATTTTCTGCAATAAATCTTAATACCAGAAGCAGAGTGATAACAGGACACCAGAGACCCAGCACCTAGAAG
Source organism: Crypturellus soui (assembly GCA_032275445.1). Classification (NCBI taxonomy): domain Eukaryota; kingdom Metazoa; phylum Chordata; class Aves; order Tinamiformes; family Tinamidae; genus Crypturellus; species Crypturellus soui. The sequence goes on along the minus strand of JAUBNY010000645.1, from coordinate 2,991,923 downwards.
CAAAGAGAAAATGGTTTATATGGCAGGAAAGGCTAAACCTAGCCTGATGAATCCTGGGTTGTTCCCACGAACTGTCATCCAAATGGGGACTGTCTGGCTGGTGGAAGAGGACATCCGCGCTCCATGGTGAGATATGAGATAGGAAGAAACTCAAGCTGGGCAAAAACAAAGAGAAGATTTCATAAAAGTAGTAAGATGCTACATGTTGCCAGAACAAAATGCAACATGGCAGTTAGTCTATACAAACTACCAAGACTAAAAATGAAAGTTTAGGAATGGAAACTTTCAAATGGGTTTTGAAGAGATTTTGCCTACTATTCTTCAGTAGTAGGATGTCCATCCGAGGTCTTTGGCCTGTTCCTTTCTCACCAGCTGCATCTCCTTACCCCTCAGCACCAAAACCCCCATGGGTTGTTTTGCAGTTCTTTGGTTCCTGCTGGGAGCAGAGTGAAATCTGGGGACTGAAGTGCTCCAAATTCTGACCCTTTGAATCCACAGCAGGTGAGAAATGAGAAATTACTCATATTTGCAACTTATCCAGATGAATTCTGCTGTAGTCTTATCAACAAAGTACTCTGTATCGACAGATGCTTTCAGTACTCCCCTTGCAATAGGTCACTCTTCTTCTGAACAGGGTTCTGCTTACACTTAAAAAGTGTGATTAATTTCTGGTTGAACAAATATTAATCTTCACATTTTGAACTCCCTCTGTCTCTCCAGATCAGACCTATGTTGCATGGGAGTGCTCCACACCACAGAAAATAAAATTTTACAAAGAAAACAGCTGCCTAGCTGAAACAGACTGACATAACTCTGCCTATTTCACAACAGGTGCATGCTGTATTTTTCTAGGTCTTAAATTATGTGTGCTCTTCTGCAAACCAGTGTTTTTAAAGATCTTCACAAACAGCATGTTGTTTTGAATTAAACAAATTAATGTGAATGAATTTACATTAATTGTGAAACAAAATTGTGAAACAATTAATGTAAATGAATTAAACAAGTTAATTCAAAACAACATGCTGTTTGTGAAGATCTTTAAAAGACTATGTCCCAAAAAAAAAAAAAAAGACTGAGAGGATCAAATTACCCTTGAAAGAAAAGATTTCTAATGAAAATTGATGCATTCGGACTTACAGATGACTGAGCAAGCAGCTCAGCCTTCCTGTAATTCTGCACGGTGCATAAGCATATGAGAATATTCTGCACAGATCCCAGAAATACATCTGGGCTTGTCTATATTAAAAGACGTAGCTGCCTTGGTTTTGACTGTAATCTCCTATTTGCCTTTTCTAGGAGTATTGTAATGAGTTGTCCCTGTTCAGATTATTGTATGATAATAGAGCACAACCAGTATTTTGGAACTTTCCTTAATATTGATTTGATGGAAAGATGTGCTTCTATCTCTTTTGCAAGCAAACACACTTTAAAATGTCGCTTTCTTGAACTTTGTGGCTCCCACTCTGAAAATTTTGCTACTTTGTGTTATACCACAATTCCTGCTCAAAAGGTAGGTGCCTCTCCTGATTACAGCCTAGGCTTACCTGTATTGCCTTACCATGTTAGCACTGGGATGAGTCATCTCAATCGTTGTTAAGATAGAATTGTCAAAAGAGCATAATATTGTGATGCTAAGAAGGTTCTTATCAAAATAACAAAGAACAAAGAAATTACAAAGAAATTCATTCTACGTTGATTACTGATTTTTTTTAAAAAAAATCATGAACCATCTTGCAACAGTCAATACAATCAAAATTAACATATTATATACTTATATGCATTTTGCATATGTTGTAACAAAAATATTAACAATAATAAATGTATATAATATGCATCCCTCTCTAAATGCATACCACGTACATCTCTTTAGACTGCATTACTCCTTGTAAAAATTACATCAGAGATGAATGAGTGTGTGAACATTCTCAGGAGACATTTTTTTTTTTTAGCAAAGGGGATTTAGAAAGAAACAAAGTGAAGTAAAGGTCCCTGCTTCATCAGATGATGCGGTAAAGGTGATCACAACAATATAATCTTCAGAATGTCAAGTAATGCAGTACACCAAGAGAAATCCTCTCTAATGAAATCCCAATTACTAATCATTAAATTAATAAATCAGCCTGGTCTTATTAATAGACACTCAGAAGTCCTTATGCTTTGACAGAACTTTATTTTGTTAAAAGTGAAAAAAAAAAGTGTAATATTAATAATGAAAAGGTTGACTTCGTGATTCTGCCTCTGTGAGTCTAGGAGAGGTTCTTCTCAATTCCTCAACCAAGCATATATTATAGCTGAGCATAGGCTAATGAATAATTATTATTTTGATTTACTATTTACATAAAGTATGACGTAATGATTTTAGCAGAAGCTTGGTCCATCTTATGTTAACCATTGTACACATCCCTACTGAGACAGCAACAGCCAGTGAGAGCATATAGTCAAAACAAATAAGGGATCAAAGAAAGGAAATCATAAATCATAACTTTTTGCATTTCGGAAGTGAGTAGGAAATATATTTAGGTATAAACTTCATGGTGTGGTAGCACTTCGCATGCATTGGCTGTATTTATCCCAGTTTTCCCAGTGATGGGCAAGCAGTTGATCAGAAATCACTTCCTGCAGAACTGAGCTGAAATTCCTAGTTTACCTGGAGTGATCCTTGTTTATCTGGAGTGATCTGTCTTTGCACTGAGTAAAGAAAACAGCCTGCTTTCTCCTCTTCTAGTGAACTTTTTAAACTTTCCAAAGGCTAAAGGTATTCTTTCCTTAGTTGTTAAAAGGGCTTCGGTTCCCCTTTGAGAAAAAGGAAATCAATGTAGCTTTTTCAAAATAAATGTTATGATATATGAGAACACAATGCTTTTCCTGCAGTTCCCTGCATAGTTCCTGCATAGTTCCCATCTGCTAATTTATTTTATATAGACAGTAGATATTTCACTGGATTTTTTTTTCTTGTTCCTTCTTTTATAGCATTCCAGAGAGAGACAGATTCAATTAAGTAACCCTGAGAAACTTAGTTAATTTTAATTTTATTAACAAAGAAACAGCTTTCTGTAATTCTCTGACTTGCAACATGAGCCAGAAAGAATTGATTTAACTTATATAATGACTTGACCATCTTTGGGTACCTTTTTTTACATTACATTTCTGAATGTTCTGCCCTTTTAAATTTGGTTTTCTGGTATTCCCAAAAACCACCTGTAAAAAAGCTGTTTTGAGTATGCACCTCCAAATCCTCCATAAGCACTCTGAAAGGCAGGGGAGCAGAAGCAGGAGCTCTGTTGACCTCCGCTGAAGAGGAGACATGTGGGGAAAAAAAAAACAGCTGGAATGGCTAAAATATGTTTACTTTTCACATGCTGCTGTGGTTGAGATTCATTTTTGTTAAAACTGAAGTGATCCAAAAAAGTTAAGAGGTCTGATTGGTAGTGTAGAGAAATCCAAATCAACTAACTCAGTATGGAAATACTCAAAGGAGAAGGTTGCCCTGATTTAAGGCAATAGTTAGCAAGCTGGAACCCAAAGCAAAAAGAAAGAGAAAAAAATTAAAAGTCTCCCGTGAGCTTCATTTGATCTCTTACTTATTGCAGAGTCTTTGAAGTTTGAACCTGGCCCAATCAACACCTGGCAGAAAAGTTACAGAAATTCATGGAAACTAATGAGAAATAAACAATTCAGCTCCGATCAAATAAGGGTATTATGTGACACTTGAACACAATACAAACTCATCATTTTTATAACGTGAACAGTTGTGCTAATTCTTAATGAATGTAATGGAAAGTAGCAATCTGGTTGCGACTTTAAGGTGGCACAAAATAAATGTCAGGTTTAACATTCAATTTGATGGTTATGAATCAAATGTTTTGCTCTGGCCACAAGATATTAGGAACTCAGATTTATTTTTAATCATCTGTAAAGCAATTTGCAATGACATCAAACAAGCAATAAAACTTGTTATTATTTGTATTACACTACTGCCAGGGAAGGTCTTACCACCAGCTTGATAGGCATTTTATCTGGAAACATATCTGCCTGATGAACCCAGAATCCAATTAGAGCTACTAATGGAGGTCAGCTGGCATTTTCCTTTTCAAAGGACTCTTTCTGATGATGTAAAGCAGTCAAAAATACCACAGCAGTCTAATTTCTATGGCAGATTTCATTAATGATTAAGAAGCATGTGCTTATGCCTGGGTAGGTAGAGTGGGCATCAGTGACGCCCCATTGGATGCTGCACACAGTCAGTAGAAAATCTAGACAAATATAGAAAATTCTCCTGTGGAGAAGCAGTTTTCAAGCAAAAAAAAGTTATGTCTGGATGAACATATGATATTCTTGTCCATGACTCCTAAACTGCATTTTGTTGTTCTTATCCTGAATGCAGCCTAGTGCATAGGATTGTTATTTGAATTCCAAATAATTATTTGCTAAATTAAATGTGACATATCTGCTGTGTACTCAGTCTTAAGGTCCTTCGTAGCTAGCTGCTTTGTTATAGCTGCTTTCATGAGGAATGCAGTCTAATCAGTATGTAGAAAATCTATGTTAAAAAGAATCTTTTATGGGACAGATGAATTAAAATAAGTTTTCATCCACTAATAGAAAGTTTTTTGTACCTCTTAATGGTACAAATGCTTATTCTTAGATAAAAGAATTGCTTTCTTCTGAATAATAAGGGTCTTACTATAAAATCTGCCAAATAACATTTTTATAATAAATTTTTAATGATAATAATAATAAAAATCCTACTTGTAGAGCTCAGCTGAGATTTTCTAATAATTTTGCCATGTATTGAAGAGTTGAAAATGAAGAGTAAATAACTGAACATAAAGGAAAAGTGACAGTCTCTCTGTTCTCATACTAAGAAACCCTATTGTACAGTCACTTGTATACTGGCTGAATAGAAAGATAAATATTACATTCTGAGGAGACGAATATTTTTTATGTGAAATATATTTTAAAACTATTTGCTAATGACTTTTCATTTATGTTTTTGCATTCATAACAAGGGACTGATTTCCTTTATGTGTACGTTGCAGTGCCATAGTGCCTGGTAAAGAAAGGACAAGGACTACCAGATTAGATGGTAATGTTTTGCAGCCATTTTGCACAAATGCAAGTAGTCATAACACATGCAAGACACTAGATCAAGCCCTAGTTTACAACTATCATTTGCCTATTACAGTCATATGGGGAAATTGCTACGATAACACAGCCAGGCACAAACAGTCCTGGAGGTTCCTGCAGAGTGTTGATGATAACTTTTT
>JAUBNY010000645.1:2972976-2984837 GCA_032275445.1 Crypturellus soui | reverse complement strand
AAACAGTCCACCTTTAATTTATAAACAATCCACAAATGCATTGCATTTGAATGACTCCTTTCTTAGGATATCTGAAGGATATGAAATATTTTATTTGCATGGTTTAAAACAATCTAAAATTCAGGAATATTTTATCTATCATTTAACATAGAATCTACTACTCCATTGCATATAGATAAAAAAAAAATGGGATTGGGAAAATAAGTAACATTTATGCAATTTACTCATCAAGTTTGGAAATGCGCCCAGCAGGTCCCTGAAGCATTTTCTAGTACAAGGGATGGGATTTTGACGGACATGAATAGCATGAATTCTCATGGTGTTTTAGTTCCTGCAATGAAACGAAGTGTGTGGACTCTGTGTGAAGAGCAGGCACCATTTATGGGTTTTAGTGAATAATGGATCCTGTTTTTCTTACAAATGGATTGCTGTAAAAGGTCTTACCTTCCCGAGAAGGGAGGAAAAAAAAAAGAAAAAAAAATGTTGGCTAGGGATGGAGAGGCACCTGAGGAGCTTCTATTCCCACTATTTTTTTGCTCATACTGTCCAAAGTTTGCATTTTGAGTCCTGAGGTGGTAGCTTGGGTTGGAGTGGGTTTTTAGCTGTCCAAAAGGACAATGTAACATCCAAGGGTAAGGATTTTCTGAGTGGCTTGTGTGGACTAGATTCGAGTGTGAACCTGAATAGAAGAAAGGAAGCAAGGATTTCTGTAAACTTACTGTTTTTTGTTTCCAGCTTTCCCAGGTTACAGTTTGGACTGACCTGATTACTTCATTACATTTATCTACCTCTGTATGTTTTCTGTACCCCAAGGCAATTCTTGACTGGTGTCACTTACATGCTACCTGAAAAAGAAAGCATGAGCAAAAAGCCTTGCAGTGAAAATATTCTTCTGCAAAATTATTCTTTTAATTTTGTTAGTTGCTTATTCTGTAGCTTCCAGAAACATTCTGCTTTAATCTGCAACCTTCTTCCATCTGTCTCCCCTTGTACCTCCTTCCTACTTTGTGCTTCCTACCTGTGCTGCTGCTAGAGAATAAAAGCTGCTTCCCGCTTGCCATTAAGCACTTGAGCTACTCCATTCTGAGCCAATTATTATTTTAAAAGCTGTGCCAAGATCAGGGGAATACTTTTAAGTCTCTGCTTTAAATAACTGCATTAAAATAGCCCTTCAGTGTTTCAGGTTTTCCTTCAAGAGTAGTGAAAAGAAGCATAAAACTTCACAGATCGCTGTTAAACTTTGAATGTCATTATTTTGACTTTGTTGTACCATCAGGATGGCTGTAAAAAAAGGAAAAGACACCTGATTTTTTTGAGAGTTAGTATTTCCATTGCTCTTGAATAAACTGCAGCTCTCAGCAAGGGGCGAGCCTTGAGCTGTCACCTCCCTATAGTGAGTGCTTGAAGCCCATGCCAGGGGGCTGTGGGTAGGTGTGATGTGGGCAGCCTGAGCAGACAGACGTTGGCCTTGGTTTTGGAGAGACATCACCCAAAGTATTTGTCCTATGCTATGTTTCCTTCTTGTGGGAAATGGGAAGAGAATGGAGAAATAGGAAGGATATAATACAAAATCACTTGCCATTCAATAGCAGAACCGATGGATGCAATAGCCTTTTCACGCTGATCAAGCTTGCTTGTATTAATGACTAACTGACTAATGCAGCTGGCTGCTATCTGCACTTGTGAGTACAAACAAAAATGATGTTTGATATTTGTTCAGCATGAGCAGTATAAAACTAGGACTAAACAACAGTATATAAATGGAGCTGCATTTTTTGCAGTCACTGTGCAAGTTTGTGAGCATGGCTTCATGAGGATCTTTTTTCAAAAACAAGTTGCCGTCATGAATGGAGAGGGAAAAACCTGAGTAAACAGGAATATTTTAATCTTACTCCCTTTCATTAAAAATTGCGGGTGGAAAATGCCTGCAGATAACTGCCAAGCTGAGCTAAATGACCATTTGCAGCTGTAATTTAAACCAGCAATCAGAACCTTTAATTTATGCAGTCAGTCTTAATGATGTTTCACATCTGAGTTTTTAAATTATATCCTCAGAAAGAGATTCATTTTCACTGGCTGATAGAACAATTACAAGGTTTGTTTGCTTATTTACATCTAAATATAGCTTCTGCAGTAGATGCGTCTTTGCCTCTCGGGAGCCATGGTACAACTATATGCATTTATTTCAGTAATTACAGACCAGCATATTCAAATTCTAAATCTACATTTTCCTATGTTAGATGTTTATTTACTAGGTAATTAATGTTTCTTTCATCATTTGGCTAGAAAATGAAACTCAGTTTAAAACTGTTGCCAACGGCAAAAAAAAGTCACGTACGCTATGGCATGTTTAAATTAAAAAAGCATAGCCTCGTCTATTATTCTGTGCTTACAAAGTTTGTCTTCAGAAGTTAACTAGGGGTAATGCTTATAATTCTGTATGGAGAACAAAGGTTTATTTGTAATTGCTTGTATTTACAAGGATGTCTCCATTCTGTTTTTCATTCGTTATTCCCTTGTTTTTTAAGATGGCTTTGAGTGGCAATTCCTTATCTCTTGAACCAAGGTTAGCTCAAATTTTCCATTCACAGGAGTGGTCCTGCGTTTGAGAAACATTTAGACGTAATGAGAAGAGAAAGACGTAAGAGAGAGAAAGAGAAAGAAAGAGAGAGAAAGAGAGAAAGAAAGATGCTAGCTATTAGGAGATGCTGTGTTTCAGGGATGCGGTTTTGCTGCACAGGAAGTCAGTACAGTTTTGGCCCAAGGTCTTGGATCCAGCTCTGCCTGAGCTGTAGGGCAGGAGCACCGCATGGGGCTTGCTCAATGCCCATGTTGTGTGGGCATGAGGCTACCACTAACGCCTTCACCCTTGGGTGGGAGAAGAGCACTGGTGTTTGTTTGTCTCCAGCTACACAAGTCCCATGCAAGTTTATAATCTTTACGTTGTTTGGACAATCTATACTAGTAAAGAATGGTCATGTATCTGCTCAAAGTTGTTAAGGGCTTGGATCGCTCAAACTCTCCCACTCTGTGTAATTTGTGGGAGCTATTGGATAGAAATAAATAATATTGCCCATAGAAGGAAAATTACACAAATGTTAGAGATCAGAATCCTATTTTTGCATTGTATTTTTTCTTGTAATGTGTTATTACTCAGCAAAATAGATTGTCTATTTTTAGTTCTTCAGTTATCTTTGTTTCTGCTCTGTATTTCTTCTGCTATCATTTGCTATGCAAGCAATTGAGTATTTCCACTGAAAAAAATGAATTGATGTAAATATGATATATAGTTATGTATGTATATTTATGCATTCTGAGCTCTGCAGAGGACAGTGCTGTTATGAGTATTTGGAAATACAGTTATAAGGTTAATTAAAAGGTATACAGCATTGATCACTACCAAGTGAGCATTTCTGGAAAGACTTACTGTCCATATTTGGAGTTCAAAGAAAATTGCTTCATACTTGGAGCATAAATTTCACGATAAGGAAACAAGATAATTTGAGATTATATGCTGTGTCAGTTGCTTTTTCCCTTGAATTGAGAGGACATTTGAAATGATACAAATGGGAGAATAACTGAATGAGTTAAGGAAAATGCAGCTTAATAGCTGATCAATATACATGTTGTGCAAGTTTAAATTAATTGGTAGCTTTTGCACAACTGCAGATATAGACAGGTCTTTAGCAGGAGGCTTCTAACTCCTAGGAGAGGAGGTAGGGAGAAAGCTCTCAGTTGCTGCAGTTCTTCTTGATCAAATACAGAAGTTGTCTGGAGATCTGACTTACATATTTCACAGCTGTCTGCATAACTGACAACAGGTTTTTGTGAACTATAACCTAATTTTTCCTGATTCTAAAACCACTGGGAATTCTATTATGAAAATTTCTCCAGGGCGATGTTGTGTTTGCCTAATGATAGAAAAGCTGAAGCCACAGAGAGGCTGGAGTTTTCTGCTCATGTCACTGCTGCTCAAGAATCAGTATTTCTGTATGCTTTTGAGTGTGGATGTTCTTCATGTGCATCTGTAATATACACTGACATGTACTGCTACAGAGATACCTGAGCGTGCTGTCTGTTCGAGTTTGGGAGTGAAGAGAATTCGCCGAGTGGTGCAATTGTTACTGAGTAATACCTGCAAAGAAGATGCACCTTCGAGCACTGGAACAAATCTTTTTCTTCTCTTGTTAAAACTTAATGTGCATTGTTAAATTAATAGGCATAAGGTAGTTAAGGGTGTTAATTAGTAATAGCTTTTTATTTAAAACTTGTACCATAGCTTAATTTGCAAGCAGGCTCAAGTCTTTAAGTAAAGTGTCAGTGGGGAAAGCAGTTCAAATTCTGTGTTCATAGGCATGAATAGGAGATTGTCACTTGATGGGAGCTAAGTAACTTTAGCTTTCAAACAATAAGAGAACTCCGTTAGGAGAAATGGGAAATACTTTTCATCTTTAGGATGAGCTCTTCAAATTTTTGATGAATCCCATATCAAGCATAATGGTAACAATATGACTGCAAAATAAAACAGCTTCTGCATCGCTTTAATATGCTTGCCGTGTCTTTAGGAATAACATTCTTAAATATTGCTTTAGAATATTACTTGTTTAATATGATAGACCTGAAAATTTCTGTGTTTGCTTGGTTTTACAAGATGAATGAAAAGCAAAGTAAGGATATAAAGACATATCTGGAGGCTGGTTTTTAAACTTTCATGTTCTGGTTTGTATTTTTTCAGCTTCCAGATGAATGAGAGGAACAAATTGTGTGATAATATTTGAAAGTCTCAAAATGTGATTTTTGAGAGTTTCAGACATTTTCACGCATTTTTCTTCTTTTGATAAAAAATCCTTTTCTAGGTACCAGGGAATGATAGGATAGAATTTCCCCCTCCTCTTCCCTTGAAATGTCCATCTTTATCCATCTATTCTGCCAACAGCAATGGAGAAGGTGATACCTGATGTCCCGTATGTTTCTAGAGAAGAAAAAAAGTCAGAGACTCCAGTGTAGTTTTCCCAAGAGCTATTGGGATGTAAAACTGCAGAGAAGTTTCTTAAATGGTCAGGAATTCTTAATGTGTGATCTCCTGAAGTCAAACATTTAAATCAAATGTTTCTGTCTCTTCAGTCTTATTTTAAAAGTAAGACTAAGACTTCTCTTCTGGAGGAAGATGTATGTACTTTATAGGAATACATCATCCCTGTGAGACCCTGTGGTGTGGAGCTGCCCAGGTGTTGCAGCCCCAAGTGAAGACCTACTTCCTTTCCTGGAGGTAGAAGAGATTGTAATGGTTAGACGTGGAGGGGAGATCCTTGTCTTGCACGAGGATGGCAGGAGCTGTGACCAGCTGATGGGCACAGGGGCTGCTGTAGCTATGACTCCAAATGGGACAAAATATCCTACTGGCAAAAGAGTGCAGAATATTTTGAGTGCATTGAGAGATCTCAAGCTCCAGCTTGCAAAGGGGGCTGATTTCTCCTTTCATTTCTGAATGTGTACATTTGCAGTAACATCTATGTATCAGGACATGCAGTTTGTCTATGTTATCATACAATTTAATTGGGAACATTTCTGCCCTTGCTAGTGGTGCCAGTAATGACGAACAACACCTATAATACTTGTAGGCACTTAGAGCTCTCCAGGGACTGGTAGTTCTTGCCAACCTAACAGCTACATAAGGATAAGGCTAATTGTGCTTTGAACTTAAGAGTGCTGTGTGGTTAATTAGCCTTGCTTGAATGGTTTTTAAAGAAAAAACTGAAGGAAAATGAATTTCCAAGTTCAGTTATTTATTTGAACAGTCAGGAGTGAGCAACACTTACATGACAATGAGCACAATAACTCAGAAAACACTCAGGCAGAGTATTTCATTTCAATGTCTCTAGCTTTTAACCTTATTTTAAAAGTTAATAATAAAAATATACACTAAAAATTAATTATATTGCTCTGAAGATATTCAAAATTTCTACCCGGCTCAAGAGAATGGACTCTGTGGTTAACTTTCTGTTTACACAGAGGCAATCTGCTTGTTCACCATAACCTGGAAAAGCAAGTGAGATTTTTTTTATCAGATTTGCTGTGCAATAGCACTGAGATAATAAACAAACCTGATACAAGCTTCTCTGTGGAGAGCAAATTAACAGCCAGATTCAGCACTGTTTTAATATGATAATTTAGAAAATCTAAATGCTTAAGTGTTTTCATGTAGAGTAAACTTTAACCAACACAATGAAAACTTTCTTTGCACTAAACATGCAAAAGTGTGTGTACATGTGTATTTCCTCTCAGGAATATTTCCTCTCAGGAAATATTGTCACCTATTAAGCTAATTCAGAGTGAGTAAAGCTTTTTTTTTTTTGCCTATACACAACTCAAATCAAACTCAAGTCTCCATATTGCTTTAACCATATTAAAACAAGGCTCCTTGCAGCTTTTTCTAATAGCATCTAGCTGTTAGACTACTGGATGTAAGAGAGGGAAGGAGGAGAGGGAAAAAAAAGTGTGGATTTGATTGAGGAATTATACCAATAAAATAATACCAGGCAAATACCATGCTCCTTATAAGCTGCTTTCTGAGAGAGCCTCGTGTCCCTCGGAGCACTGAGGCTGTGTAGAACATGGGCTGCTCTTTGGATCCAAAGCTGCTTTCACACTTATTGATGACACAGGCAATAAAGATAAAAAAAGAGAAAAAGGGATAAAACTTCTTTCTATTTGACTCTCAGCAAATATGCTGCCCTTGGAGTTATTTTTAAAAGACTGGCTCCACTTCTTATTGAGTAGCTCTGTAATAAAAAGGGACAAAATGATGAAGTCTGTAGCATAGGAAGTTAATTCTACCCTAAAATAGGTTAAAGCATTTTTGATCACTTTCTATGTCAATTCTATATAATAAACTAGATCTTTTGTGTTAAGAGAGAAAATACAATCTGACAGGCAGTATATGAAACAGAAAAGTGGAAGAGAAAATGGTTTATGGCACTGGTAATGGGATACAAGGCTTTAATACTTAACCTTTTTGGCTCAAATCTGGATGAGGCTAAGATTAATAACTAAGATGCAAGATCATCTGGCTTCTGCACAGCAGACTATCTGAGAGGGACGGTACCGGTGTAGTTCCCTTTGCCAGCAATCTAGCATAATCTTTTTCTCAGAACTAATTATTCACAGAGGTCTCTTCACCTTTATGGTAATAAAATACAGCCCAGGTAAATGCTTTAAAAGCTGCAAGAGGAACACAGACAAAATGAGTTCCTCACCTACTTTGCTCAAATGCAGGAATGAAAGTCTGGGGAAGCTGAAGAGCCCAAGAAATGGAGTTGAGACCTTCAGGAGTTTGTCTCTATCATGTCATCCTGAAATGGAAAAGAGGGGTTTTTTTGGAGTGATGTCCTTTTGTCCATAAAATATGAATAGACTGGAGATAGTCCAACATCTTTCTTACACTTTTTTAAATTGTTTTTCAGTTCGTTTGTTTTGAAATGTGTTGAGAAACCTCTTGCCCAAACCCAGCATTCAGTTGTTCATACTCTTCTGTAGTGTCCAGATGAAGCTTAGGGAAACTCGGTTGTCCAAAACTGCTCTTCTGGTGAGGTTCTAGGAGCTTCTCATAGCCTAGTTAACATCTTCTAGAGGTGGATATTGTGTTAAGATGAAGACTCAGAACATTAATGTAAAATCAGAAAGTACACGGCTGCTCCCTTAGGAAATTTTTGATTTTTTAAAAACACAACATAAATTCTGTCATATACTTATCTCTGGTGATTGCTTTAAAAAAAAAAAATTCCATGACCAAACCCATAAGATCATGACTGATTTTCTTTCTGTGTCAGTAGAGCAACTTCAGCGTCTTTACCCAGCTTCTTGTGTACATAACAGTTGCAGAATGTCTTCTTGAAAAGGTATTATGCTAAATTTATTTCAATATGTTTTTCAAAACAAAAAGATAACAAACACAGTATATTGAGCATGAAAGGAATAATACAAAAAATCAAATTCCTCTGTGGTCTGTACAATCTCTGAACAAAAGAGGGATAGAAATACCTTTTGCATTTGATCATGAGATTAAAGTTTCTCAGGAAAAAAAATAGATTTTCTTTATGTGAGAATTCCACTGAGATGCTGCTTGCAGAGAGATAAATAGCTCCTAAATGCTATCAGGTAACATAATATGGGTACGCAGTAACTTTGCTCCAAGGCACCACAATACTGGTGTGGTGCTGATTTCCGACCTTCACATTTTGCCATCTTTTTCTGGGTCAAATCTTGAATTGGTTTATCCTGAATGAAGTCCTCCATCCAGTTTTCATTAAATCTATGCTGAATTAGTCTCCCTTAGTGTTCCAGGAGCAGCATATACACTTTCCAATGTTTCTTAATAGCAATTGTGAGAACAGGAGTGAGATATTATGAAAACCGGAAGCTTAAATGAAGTTACTCGTCAATCCTGATGTCCTGACTGAATAATTCAATTTAGTAATGCATGACTATTTTTGGTATCATCTGACTGTCCTACCTTAAATTGTGTTCTAGACTGAAGAAATCTGAAAATGGGATAAACAGAGGAGGGCATAAGTGAGTCCAGTGAGTTGGATCCAACTTGTCCGACAAGTAGTTAGACAGGAGATGTTTGGTCTAATCCCCTTGTGTTGCTGTTGAAAAAAAATGCTGTATAAAGAGCTGTGAATATTTCTGCTAGGAAGATAGTTAGGAGAAAGTTGTCGTATGTTTACTGTATGCTAGCAAAAAGCTTGCAAGAATTTGCACATGTAGAAAAGCCATCAAGGAGAGAGATACAGGTCATTGTCAAAGAGAAAAAGGGTTATTTCTGAAGAGCTGAAAGATTTATTTTTTACCTTAGACCTATGCAGAATTTTTTGTAAAGAAGTTACATTTACTAGTTCATGGTTTTGTTCAGAAAAACATGTAGCCACTAACTTGACAGTATGTTCCTGTAGCAGGAGCAGTCAAGGCGATCTGATAAGAGGTGGAGAGATGGGGTTTATGATGAGTGAACAGGGTACCCCCCTGAACCCACAGCAAAGTCAACCAGAGTATTGAAGTTTCATGTTCTGGATCTGCTTGCCTTTAAAATACATTCACTGATTCTGAAGCAAGGTGAGGAAGGGCTCGAAGTGAGGGGTTTAGCAGGTTTATTTGGCTATAACAAGGCTCTTTGTAAACAGCATGAAGACAGTCTAACACAGCTTGGTAGCTCTAGCTGGCATTTACATTTGTATATTTAGTTTTCTGTCAAGCAAAACATTTTTGATATATTATTCAACATTGATTACTAGCCTTCCTACACTGTATTTACAAAAGCATTGAACATAGAGAAACAAGCAGCAGTCACTTGATCTGAGACTAGTTGATGTTACCTTTAACAGGGGAGGCAGAAACTGCCTGTTGAGGTATATACATACATATATATATCTATATATTTATATAGATATAGATAGATAGATAGATATCTTTTTTTTAAGCAGATAGTCAGACCAGATTCTGCTAGTGGAAAGTAGTTGTTTCTTAATTTGATTTGGCGTATGTATTGTACTGCAAATCTTTGGTAATCAGACCTCATTCTTGGCAATTTACTTGGTAGCTATGTTCAATTCTAATATGTTATTTTCTTGTAAAAGAAACGATACACTAAGTTTCTCCCTTAAAAAAAGACTTAAAAATTCAATAATGACTTAATTAGAATGTAGTGTGTCAAGGTTTTTCTAAAAAAGTGGCCTCTAGATATGAGCTAAGAATTCTTTATTGATTTGGAGGTAAAGAGTATCACCTAACAAGAAAGATATGAAATTTTGTAATATATAAAAAGTTTCAAGTCTACTTTTACTAAGTCTGTAAAAAATCAATATTTCTCAATTTGCTCGGCTTCAAAGCTCTGTCTGTAAAGGTCATGCAAGACGAAGAAGGAGAAACTTCAAGTTCTTAAGAAAACAAAACATACTGCATCAGATATATGAAAATAGTAATTTTTGTAGTCAAATCAGTCCTATAATATCTAAAGAAGTAATTTAAAAGCTATTTTCTTTATCTATTGGCCCTAAGCATAAAATGTGCATAGTTCCACTAATGACTGCTTCCATATTATTTGTATACTGCTTCATTGTCCTCTCTTATTAATTTTCAAGTTAGGGAAACATATCAGTTCAGTGATGGAAATCTGCAGAATTAATACAATTTATATCAATTTAGTTATTTCATTACATACTAGTAGCTTAAGTAGGTGTCCATGAAAATAAATGCATCTGAATATGCTTGTTCTTTTATTTCTTTGCTTTAGTCCATATATATTGTAATTGCTCTGATTTTATTTTTTCTTTATCTATTAAATAAAAATAAATACATAAGCTTTACCTTGTTATCTAATTTGCACTGGAAATGCTTTGCATGCTCTTTCACTATATCTATTTTCATAATACTCCTTTGGGTTTTTCTGGCTCTTGTATTTTTGTTCTGTGTGTACTTATTCCTCTTTCCCTCCTCCTGGCGGTGGCTCTGTACTTTAAACTCCTTACCGATGCCAGCTATTCTTTCCAATAGGACTTTTACTTCTTATCTGTATAGACCCTATCTGTCCTAAAGCGATTTCTAATTCTGCACTACACCAAAATCCTCTCCCACCTGTGCTGTGCCTCTAGCTACATTTTCAATCTTCTTACGTTTCGCGACACTAGGGCCTGAAAGAGGCCCAAGCGGTGCCCCGTTCCTGCCTCCCCTCGAGGCTCGCTGGTGTGAAGTGCGGGTTGTGTCATGGTGTTGCGGTCAGCCCTTCATCTCCCAGGCTCCTCCACTAGTCACGCAGAAAGCGGGCTGTCATAACGCTGCGGGTGTAAAACAGAGCTCGCCAGCATACAAGGAATGAGCTGTTTCTTGATCTTTGCCTTCTAGATGTACTTTTTCTTCCTTTCTGCTCGCTGTGCTATTTAAGCAGTGTAAACACATGCTGCATCCTTTGCATCAAGGGGAGAAGCTGGAAGTACCCCAGAAGGGAAGTGCTTGCAAGTGCTTAGTGATGATAAGCTTGCTCCCTGGAGGCAATTATATGGAGGAAAACCCTACCTTAGATTTACAGCACTAAATTACACATCCCCAGCTGACCTGAACTTCTGCAGCCCCAATAATAAAGGAGCATCTCTTGGTACTCGGGCAAGAACCAAAAACACATGAACAGTGGCTGCTGGAGTAGAAGCTCTCTGGGTGTGGGCAGCCATGGGGAGCCATACATACAGTCACAGGCAGTCTTCCATGGGCAATTTTCTGTAGAAAAGGTTTCTTATATACCTCTACCCTTTCTCTTTTCCCGTCACCCCCAAATTACAGGAAAGGCACATTAGTGACATTACTGTGTTCAAGTTTAAAGATGTATGGGTTACTCACAGGTAAGTTAGGATGCTATGTCAAGTGACTTAGGTTAGTTTGCATCTAGGGGACAGGAGGGGATGTGAAAGAAACTCCAACAACGTTGAGAGACACCAGGATTTGTGGTCCAGCTAGTGAGATTACTGTCTGTCACTGAGGAAGAGGGTATCTGATGCGGTATAGTTATGGAAGGAAGAGATTACCCTCTCTCCTCCTGTTGGTACTTGGTAGTGGTTTTTTTCCTATATTGTTGCTGGAACCTGTTCAGGGAGTGATACCCCTGAGGGCTGTGCTCCCAGCCAGAGGGACCTGGACAGACTAGACAACTGGGCGGTCAAAAACCTCATGAAATTCAGCAAGGCCAAGTGCAGGGTCCTGCACCTGGGGAGAAATAACCCCAGACACCAGTACAGACTGGGGACCGACCTGCTGGAGAGCAGCTCTGCAGAGAAGGACCTGGGCGTCATGGTGGACGACAGGTTGACCATGAG
>JAUBNY010000645.1:2912267-2965091 GCA_032275445.1 Crypturellus soui | reverse complement strand
TTGGATGCAGCCCTGTGCCAGGTGCTCTAGGTGGCCCTGCGTGTGCAGGGGGGTTGGACTAGATGACCTCTAGAGGTGCCTTCCAGCCTTAGGCATTCTGTGATTCTATGATAAATAATAAATTTAATAAACAAAATTAATAATAAATTAATAAAAACATACTACTAATAATATGTAGGGCTTTCTTTGGTGGTTTTAGAAACGATCCCTAAAAACAAACAAAAGCCATCCACAGTGGGTTTGATGCTGTGGTTGAACTTCTCAGATCAATAATTTCAATGAGTTTTGTATTAATTAACTTAAATTTTTCCTCATCTGAAGTGGTTTCTCCTGCTTATAAAATTTGCACTATCACTTTTCCTGGAGTTTCTTTATATTCTTTTTGCCAATGTTTTTGCCTTTGTAACATTTCTTCTCTAAAGAATAATGAGCCTCAAGGACTAATCTGATTTCCTCAGTTCATTTGAATACCTACTGAGTCAAAAATATTGTCACATACAGTATCTTGACAGTTGATAAATTTCAGTGAGAAATCAATGGTCAGATGTAACGGAAAATACAGGTAAGTATTTAGAATAATCTTCATTACAGAAGAAAAAAAAAGTTTCATTTCTTTCCTCTCTAAAGATGCATGCTCTTCCTACGGGCTGCTTGAGACTGATTTCATAAATTAAGGTAATAGACCTGGGTATTCTTTTCCCCCCTTCAGTGACAGTGGTGTACTTCCAAACTGTTTCCAAACGACTTTTTTTAAATAATGCTTTGCAGACATTATTAAAAAAAAAAAAAACACAACATGATGCTTTAGTTTCCACTTTTCGTTACTTGCTATATATTGATCTGATATTCTTAAAATTGCAGCTTCAAACAATGAATAAGATGTTTCCAGAGGTGCTAAATTAATCATAAGGAGATAAGTTTTTCAGAAAATCTTTTTTTTCCTTCTTTTTGAACTTAGGAAGGTTGTGAATAGCCAATGAATATTACAAATTTCTTTAATATACCCTGTAATGATGCAGCATGTTTCTTCACTACGGCAGATCCTGCAACTAAAGCAATGCTTGTAAAGGAGTTATTTCAATATGTGCCATGTTACATTATGCTACTTATTCTGTGTGGGAGGGGAAAAAAAGAGTCTCTTAGTCTCTTTGAATTTCAGCTGACATGATCAAAGTTAATTTTGTATCAGGTCCTTGTGCTAATTACAGATATGGCTACTTTATGATATTTTTAGTTTTTATTGCTAATTTTTTCATGCCTTGAATTTATGTCTAGAAAGCTCACAATGGAATAACATAAAGATTAAATCCAGTTAACAAATAAGTTCTTCTTATATGGAGTTATGAGATTTTACAAATTACTTTTTATGCCTTTGAAATATAAAACCCTTCAAAAGGATTTTACTGGGAGTGAGGTAAATGTATTTTTAAGTTACAATGGTCTGGAATCTGATTCAAAGTTTAGATGGGCTGAGGAAGAGTTGACTTGACATTTAAATGTCTCTGAAAATTTTACCTATGACAAATTCAGGATATATATATTAACATTTATTTCTGTCAGCCATTCTCCACTTCCAAAGCTAACTCTGTTATTTTGTTCTCAAACCTAGAGCAATTTTACTTAAATGATTGTTTTCAGTTCTACATTGTCAAAATGAGGTTAAAAGCACATTGAGAGAAGAAATTCTATATCCTTTTCAGAAATATGCTTGTTTCTAAGCCTGTCATTTCTAGAATTTGTGATCATTTTGTCCAGTGTTCAAGACTTACTAGGTTAGCAGCATCCATGAATTTATAACCCCTTTTAGTAATATGCTTTGTACATGTGTACAGTATGTCACCCCTATTTTACACTCTACACAGATTTTTTTTTATTAGAAAAGGAATGAAGGAGTTTTCTATCTGCACCAGAAAATTACCTTCCCCTGGCATTTTCACAATACCTCAGCTAACAAATTCATATGAGAGCTTATTATGTTTCTGATGAGATACTTCCAGAACAGTAGCTGAAGCTACTTGTATTTCCCTTGATTTTTTAAATCTCCCTTGTTCATTTTAGATGCAAATTGTTATTTTTTATTTTATATTGGACATATTTTAATATTAGTTTCATATTTTGTCCCTGTAGCACTTCTTCCTATTTTACCCTCCTCTCTGAAATCCTAGCAGCTTCTTTTACATTTACATTTTTAAGGCTCCCAGTGGAGAAGTAACTTTCGTTCCAGTGTTTTCCATGCATTTCAGGCAGAATACAAAGAAGAAAAATTGTATGAAACAATTATGTACAAATTACAAAACCAAATGTCAGAATAAATTAGCAGAGTACCTGAGGGGTAATTTATTTTTATCGGGTTCTAATGTGAAAAAAGAATGAACATCGTCTCTTTCTAAGCTTGGACTGCAGTAAAATCTTCCAGAACTGGAAAATTTTTCTCCTCTTGCAAAATCGGTTTTGCTCAGTAACCAGTGGTCCTATCTGCTAAGTGGGAAGGTCTAAAGATTGCTGTGGATCACACCAATGGTCCCTCTAATTCACAGTATAGCTAACAGTGCTAGTGCTTGCTATTAGCAGTGAAGGATTCTTTTTAAACATCCTTTTCCTTTTGCTGTATGTGATGACTCATACATAGAAGTCTAGAAGCCTTTTTATCCTTTCCAATTTTTCCGGAGTGTTTTTTAACTTCTGCATAAGATTGAAACCACAAACTCTTGTTAACTTTGTAAAGAATAACCAAAATATAAGAAATAGAATTCTAACGCCTAGTAATGCTCTTCATTTTGCATAATTTTTATCTTCTTGGACCTTTTTTTTTTTTTTAAGATTGCTTGTGATGGAACAACTATTCATGTATCTGTCTGTTCTGTCAAACTAGAATAGTTTCTGCTGTTCTTTTCACCGGCAGCCATAGCACCTCTCAGGAAGCTTCCGCTTCAGATTGATAATTTTGCGAAGGTCCCAAGGTAGTATGTCAAGACAGACTGAGATAAAAGAAGACCTGAGGATCTGTTTGGAACAAATGAACAAGAGCTGTTTTCAGAGTCTTGTTTCTACTTGCACTCTCTCAGCAATAGAAAGGCTACAACTCTCACCCTGCAGTGACATTTACAGCATAGGAGCTGTGCCTATTTTCAGAGATTTCAGGTTTGCACAGCATATCTCGATTTACACTTAAGTAATAAATCAGGTCTTGGGCACAAACTAAGCTGCTGGCTTCTGTCTCATATGACTGCAGTGAAAATGCAAAGGAAAAATAAGAGCAGAATTAGGGCTGCCTAGGGCTGCCTCCATAATGCTCTTTGATGATGACTGTACCTAAAGCTCTCTATCTCTTCAATATCTTTCCTGTTTTATATGACAAATTTCATGACATGAAATGAATGACATTTTTTCCTTTGATTTTGGAGAAATTTAGCTTATATTAAAAATGTCAAATGGTCAGTTAAATATGTCATGCTGAAAACCTGCAGAGGAATATGTTTTCTCACTCTCTTAACTTGGATTATTTCAGCTTGTGCATTTTAGTGTGATTGTACACTGCAATTTTATACCATTTCTTAAATATATGCCTGGACACATGTGAATCAAATACTCTAAATTCTCTATAAACGTTTTTGGTTAAGCTTTAATACGTCTATAAATAAGTATCCAGGTGCCAGAGCTAATAATAATAAATAGCATTAATGATAAATTATTTTTCAATTTCATAACAGATATTTGCTATAAAATTTCTCATCACTGCATGAATCTATTTAAAGCTCATGGACTTCAGCAAATGCATTTATAACCTGAAAATGTATTACCTGACCAAAGGCAAGTGAAGACATTCTCAGTCTATAAGTCCATCTATAATTTTCCTATAGTTTTTTTTCCTTTGCCACTTTATTTTCTGAAGCATTACTCTTCAGGGAAAAAGCCACCAAGGAATGTGCTTTTTGGGGTTAAATTTACAAGTCTTCTTGCCGCTGTATCATTAGATGATAGCTGTGTTTTCCTTACTCATAAATAGAACAAAGTATTAAATTTTGAATTCAGTATTTCCTATATTGGAACTTGGAACTGTGCTTAAACTGACATTCTTAAAACGAGCAGGGACATAATTATGTCCAGTCAACTAGCTTTTATTCTGTTTCTCTTCAATTTTAACTTTAGTTAGTTGCTTACATCTTTGTCTATTGTCCTCCCTTTGAAACAGAGGAGTCCTGCAGGATGAACTGTCAATTAGTGATGTTTTGAAGGATGGTTTGCCTATAAATTCTGGTTAGCAACTAGCTCTTCTTTAAGAAGAGCTTTTAGTCTTTTATTCTGTTTAAACTCTCAGAAGCTTTGAAAGTCTGTTGTGCATTTCACAGCAAAGGTAGCCTTTAGCAAGACTCAGCAGCAAAACGGCACAAATTTTATTCATTTTATTCTGCCTTAGTTTCTAAATTTACTATTCTTACTCATTAAGTAACTGGTGGCATTTATTCTCTGTGAAATTACCTTGGTGTAACTAAGGATATCAGGATTAAGATCATATTGTGAACATCAAGGCCATTAATTCTTGGTTTAAAGATCTTTTCAAATAAATAGCATTGCAAGATCATTGTCGTATACACAATTCTGATTCCTTCACTGTTAAAACAATATATTTTGTTCCAAGATCTGTTCTTGAGAAATAGCAACTTATTCTGAGTATTTCCCACTAAGTCCTGCTCTTATTAAATCTTGATGCATAAAAATTAACAGGTTAAGAACATTAATGTGCTAGGACTTTTTTTAAAGGCATTAGGAAATATTTTGCAGTTTATACTATATAAGGGAGAAGGGTGACATGCATAGTTTGAGTGCTTGGACTGTGTTTTATACTGTAGAACCCCAAAACTCAAAACTGGAAGCTTTCAGAAAAAGCTTCTGCAAGACAACTGTGCACATGGATGAGTGCACACATACATGTGCACACAAAATGATTCTCCAAAAATTAAATTCCAAAGGAAAAAAGGGGAAAGGGTCATTAGGTAGAGTACTAATGAGGCAAAGCTGGAATAATATTCAGTTACAGCTCCAAAAATGACTTGAAGCTCCCTGACATCCTGGCTAAGGGTTCATTGTCCGTTCTCATTCTTCTGTGAAAATATGAGATGAAAAAAACCCTGGGGAGAGGTCACATCTTCCAAGCATGGTATTAACTTTTAAACTAAACACCAGAGTGATTCAATTTCTGTATTGGCTTGATACCTGCAGTCTCTGATAAGTTCTAAGAAGGCCCTTATGGAATAATTTCTGCAGTTCTACAATATATATGATCAAAATGCTGTAATTTTTAAGCCTCAGAATAGATATTTTGATATTTTTAAAAGCAACAGAATCATAATTATGGAAGCAGTCTTTTAAGTAAAGAAACTCATTTTTAACATTTCTTAAAAGAGAAAGTATTAACACAGCAGTGTGGGGGTGAAGTCCTTTGAATTTAGACAATCCTACCCTGTTTCCCTGCTCTTTCTTTCTTTTTTTTTTCTTTTTTTTCTTTTTTCTTCAAAGAACACTATAAAACACAAGTTTTCTTCTGTAATCAAACACAGCAGTATATGAAAGTACTTTCTTTTATGACTTTCAAAAAAATGACTTGAAATACCTTCCTGTGCTAAGATAGGAAGACTTGAGAGAGTAAAGGTGTATGATGCAGGGAAGAAGATAATCTGAAGTGTGAAAAGGCAATAAGCACAGAGGAGGAAGAAAGTGGCAACAGCTTGGCTTTTATAGATCCTATTTTTATAGAAAGTGAAGTAAAACACCTTTTTATTAGAACTTTTCCCAAATTCTGGTTAGGAATCTAAAAATACTAGAAGGGAATTTATTTTATTTTATTAAAAAAAAAAAAACACTAACAACCTAACCTTTCAAATCAATCCTTTAATTATACATTATTTAATCTTTCATCTATGGTTGACTTCATGTGAAAAAGGACAGAAAAATCTAGAATATGGCTCTTAAGCTGAAACAGTTTATGAACACACTTCAGAGATAATTAGAAACTATTTTGTGTAATAAAACATGTCAACATCAAAGTGCTTTTTCCATGCTTAAATACTTTAAACATAAATTGCTGAATTAAGGCAGAAAGGCTATTAAGAACTCTCCTATGGCCGGATTCTCAGAATTGCACAGCACTTAATTCTGGTTCCCAGTAACTTCCGTGGGGGAGCGAGAGCTGGGGACATCCTGAAGCATCTCCGCAGTCCAGCTCTGGCTCTGTGGCACGCACCTTGTCACAGCTGCACAAGACCTGGCAGGATCAAAGAACAACACCCAGTTTTCCCAAGTCCTCAGGTAATGTTCAGCTATAGCAGTATTCTTCCTAAATAACCATTCTACAACTCCTTTCATGATTGTAGATGGAAGATTAAACAAAGCACCGGAAATGTGATCTGTCGGTGACTGATGGATTCGAAGGGAGATTTTTTACTTCTTACATGTGCTGCTTATCAAACATGCAATTTTGCTTAAAAAAAAAATCAAAAATAGATTTATCTGACAGTAGCATAATTTAGACTTTCAAAATTCTTGAGCTGTGTGATCACATAAGTGTTATGTATCAGCCTTGTCCAAATGTTATCATTTCAGGTCATTCCAGAACTACTAATTTATATTGTAGTGTAAGTGTCAAACTTTAAGAGGATGTTTCCTGTTATCATAGCAGAAAGGTATGGAATTGCTGAAATGCAAGAGGATGGAAAAGAAACAAGATATGAGAAAGCTCTGACATTACGAGAAGGCATCACCTGTAGAAACAGCACGGTTCTCTGTCTGTTTAGATATCATGACTGCTTTAGCTTTGACTATGGAAAACTGGCTCATGGAATAAATGAATCTTGCATGTTTTTAATCCAATATGCTTTAGGTAGTATAGGCAATCCAAAACGTGAGGATATGGATTTTTTTTTTGAGTGTGCATGTATAAGGTTTCAGAAGAGTCTGTTTCAAAGATATGGTTTGTACTTTTTATATCAGGATGAATTATATCTATCTCAACAGTGCGAGTAATATCACTTCACTGCATGTGGCTGACATAAAAATTCAGATATTATCTTCTTTCCAGATACATTTTTCCAGCATAACCACAGAAGTGCTGAAGAGCTTCCTGTGATTATTTTACTCTTCAGGCTTTGAAATTATTTCTGTCTTTCTATTCCAAGTTATTAATGTGTGCAATCTATGCTGCTGGATGTGTGCTAATAAAACTATGCTGCATGTATTTAGCATGCTAGATATTTTGTTTCCTTATAGAACATATATTTAAGGAAAATAGTGTGGATGTGATAGCACCTGCACATTTCCTAGTAATTATTATTGTGGTCAGTTTTTGTCTGTTTAATCTTATGAATTCTCTCAGCTCATGCAGATGGCTCAGAATGATTTTATGAGGTGGTTATTCTTAGACTGAGAGTGATAAACTGTCCCAGATTCTTTAACTCAAAGGAGAATAAAGTACATATTAGAAATGTGTTTAGATGGGCTGATTGTATCTAAATCTTACTTCATTTTCCTCTTCTTTTAGCAAGCAGTATGCCCTTTTTTTTTTTTTTTTTTTTTCCCTGAGTCATATACCCATCCATAGGTGAAATAACAGGGATATTGTTAGTAACGCCCGCATCTGCAAGTGAGGTGGATGTTACCACTTAGGAGATAAAGCCTACCTGGAGTTGCCTTGACCACAGCAATGACCAGTATTATGCTGATATTAAAAATGTACCTCCAGAAAAGCATGGATCTTATTGCTGAATTAAGCTGTTAGTGATGAAAAAAAAATCTTTACCAATTACAAGCTTGCCAAGAAGTACTTACAGAACTTTCTTTTCACATTATTTCTGCCTCTTCCAATTCTTCATCCCTCCAATAGAAAACCTAGAAGGCTTTTGCTCCTAAATTTCACTTTCTAGTGGCCAAACTTGTATCTCATTTTCTTTCCTCCATTGCCTTACAAACTGGGATAGTTTAAAAACAATCAATAAAGTAGTATCAGATAAAATCTGAAATTATGATTGTAAATGTTAGTGATTTCTGATTTACTGAGAGGATCAGTGTACCATAATTGAGTTTTATCACTAATCTAAAAACTCACAGCCTATTTAATAAAGTTGATGGAAATCAATTTAGGCAGTCTAGAAATATAACGATTTTGCCACATATTTAGTAGTCAAATAACTCTAATATAATTGTGTTAGTCTTACCGATAAATAAATTATAGTTTATCAAAGTGCTGCCTTCAAGAATCCTTTAGAGTAGCAGTGCTTCATTTACAGTATTTAGTTTTAGCATCTTGTTTAACCTGTCAGAAATTGTTATAGAAATAAGGAACAGAAGTGCAGTAAGAAGCACAAAACCAGGGTGCGGGGGGGAAAGTGTAGGGTAGGAGAGCGGGAAAAGATGGAGGATGCCAGGGAAGGGTGGCTTTACCTGCATCGATGTCCAAAAGCTCCCAAAGCTCCCATTTTTCAGCTTACTGAGCCTCAGCTTCAGCCCTGTTCCTCCAAACTGCAATTTTTTCATCTCACATCTTATTAAAAAAAACCTGTGGTCTCTTTTCAGAGACACTTATGTGTGCATCAGTTAAAAAATATATTCACAGCTTGCTACTGTCTTTTCCTGCTGGTCCTCTGCTTACCCTAGTCCCACCTGAGCTGCTCCCAAGCTTCTCCTGGGCCAACATGCTGCGTGCACCCCCAGGCATCAACCCCTAGTCTCTGATTTCAGCTTGAGGCCTTGCTTGATTGTCACTGTTGCTGCCCATCTCCTTCCATCTCCCCCAGCTCTGCTGCCCATGGCAGGTTTCCACCGTGCAGATGGAGGAGATACTGACCCACGTTGGCATGAGGAAACAGTGATGGGTGCCAGCGAGGGCAGGGCTTGGCAGGGGAAGATGACTGTGTAGTTATTCATAACTTTAATGCAGCAAAAAAAAATCTGTAGAGTATATGCCAAGTGTCCCTTTATCAATCCATCTTTAAAAGTCATAGAAAAGCTATTTGTAAGAGTCTGAGCTCTGGAGGCTTCACCAAGACAGCCAAAGAGAGATGTGAACCTGGTTCTGACAGTGGTTGCAATGTGCTCCACTTGGATCAGAAATGGTGGGATCGGCTGCAATCCTGAGATGCAGCAATAGCTATGATTAAGGCTGATGCTCTGAGTTACTGGTAAAAGCTTCTGGAAGCGCAGAGGAAGCCCTGAGGAGGTCTGGTGTAAAAATTAATGGCTCGACATAGATTCTCCTGCACGAGATTCAGCTTTAAAACTTGTCCTCCCTACTTGTTTTGTAGTACTCTATATATTTATGTTTTCCTCCTGGACCAAGAGACCTATCAGAGCTGTAATTTCTGGTCTTGGCCAGCAACGAGGGTCCTAGCATGGGCCTGGAAAAACTTCTGAGGTTCAGATTAGAGAGGAAGGACCCTCCAAAGGAAAGGCTTTTCACTATTCATTTCAGTCCTCTGCTCTTTTTTTTTTTAAATTGTTCAGAATTATCAGAACTTCAAAAAAAAAAAAAGCATGTATTAATTTTTGATTTTTTTTTTTTCTCCTAGTGACTGTCAGGGTACTGTAAGTTCCCTTTTCACATCCTATTGTTGGCTCTTTCAGTCACTTACTCTTGTTTCTAATTAAGTAAAGAAGACATTTAAACCACATATTCTACTTACTGTTCTCTTTAGTTACACATTACTTAAAAACTAATTTAACTTAATCTGTTGCTTGACTAGATCTTCATAGTTTCAGAAGATAATTATACATTTACATTGCATTATTATAGTTGAATCTAAATATTCAATTAACACATTAATTAAGTTTTCATGGTGATTATTTTAATGTTAAATCACTTTTTCATTGTTAGATGTTGCAAATTGACTTTGCTAACAAAGCCATTATACCTACTTACTGGAAAGTGATTTATGTGAATCCAGTTATGGACAATATTGCATGATTCATTTATGATGATGAATAATACATTTTATAATTTGTAAATTGCCTAAAACAGCTTTAATATTAAATTGATATTGACACATTATTAAGAAGCTAAACTGTGTAGAAGTTGGCAAATTTAATGTCAGCTACTGAGGACCACTGAACACATGAAATATAAAAATACACAACTTCTTTGTAGCAGGTATCATCAATCTTATTTCACTCTTAGATCAGGAGAAGCAAGGAGTAGAAGATTTTTGTTTTGTTTTGTTCCTGAATTTCACTCACTCGTTTGTATTTAAGACTTTTAGTAAAACCTAGTAACATGATCTTATCTTTCAGCTTCAAATTTGTAAAATTAGCTGGAATGCTTCAAATCAAAATACTAGTCTTAAAATGACTTTTTAAATTATTTTTTCATAAAGCATTTAAGTGAACATGAGCATACAAGATTCAAGAGATTTTCATTCCTTTATTTCAATCTCATTTTCATTCCTTTATTTCAAAGAAATGTCTACTTCAAACTTTTGAAAACGGACTACTATAGAAGACGGAAGTTAAATCATCTGCAACAAAAACAACTACTTTTTAGGGATTTTTTTTAATATAGTTATTCATTGAGAGCTAAGTGATGCTTTATTGCATCAGTCACAGCCCAAATGCAAAGCTGATTAAGCTCTGGACATAATTCATCCCTGAGAAATGTGAAAATGGATTTAGGGCTTTTTCCAATAAAAAAGTCCAAATCCAGCAATGTGTGTGTATTAAAGGAAGAGTTACAGCAACACCATGACCGCCATATGGAATTACATTTTTGAATAAAACTGTAAGGTTGGATACTTACTGAAATGTTTCCCTCAACCACGTGTGTATCATATGGCATTTGGCATATGATGAGCACCTGGTCAAGAATTTAACATTGTTAGACAAAGAAGTACATTCAGTCCTGTATAAGTAAAGGGAAATTTTAACTCACAGATAAATGTTAAAGTTCTGACCCATAACTTCTTATAAGAGTTAAAAAAAAAGTATTAGGCATATTTCTGTGATGCTGCATTTGTCTTCCTTAACTGAAATGTGCTGTAAGGCACAACACAATGAGGTGCAATAAGGTACAGAGGTAAGGAAGATGAAGTCTGGGAGCTTTTCTGATATCTATTAGGTATGATTTTATGTACTAAGTTGTAGAGGCAAGATAAAATATCTCTGTATTATAAAGATCTGTCCTGAGTTATTTTTAGCTGTAAATTTATGTGTAGCTGACATCCTTGCTCTTACCCTCTTCCCAATGTCTCCTTATGGTGACGCCTTATGGTGGTCCTGTCAGTGCTAAAATTTCAGTATTAAATTATGGTAAGCAATAGCCTCTTCAGTATATTGTACTGTCAAGATCAATAATTCTTCTGAGAGATTCACTGTACTTGTTATAATCCTAACTTTGTTACAGGAGAAACTTACCTCTCTGAACAGATTTTTACCATGTAAGCAAGTTCTAAAAAAATACTATGGACCACAGTATTAGCTGTTGAAATTGTCAGGAATTTTTGATTTGGTAAACATAAGTATTTGCCAAATAAGGCATATATTCTTTCTATATCTATGTATTCACAGCCTTCAAATGGTAAATACTCTTTTACACAACATAATCCTTATTCTTTTGAGCTGTGCAAGCCATGAATGCTCACTTCTTTAGATCACCAGAAAGTAAAATGTTCTTGTCCCACTGAATATAAAATTCACGCAAAATTCAAGTATTTATTTAGAATATTTTGCATTTAAATTTGTTGTTTTTTTTTGTTTTGTTTTGTTCTGTTTTGGAATTGGGCACTGTCTTCCTGGATGAGTTTATGGACCTAGGAGTACAGTATGCAGCATGTGAAGCATATGTGTGATGGTTCGGGCTAAGCACTTACTGGTGCTAAGTTGTTTTTTATTTTATGTCCTTACACCTCATTTTTTTTTTATTCTGCTCTACGTTGTGCACCCAGAAATAGAGAGCAGGATGAGAAGATGAAGTCCTTCCAGGCCATTATGTCTTCAAAGTTATTTAGCTGAGATTTTGCTTACAGAGTGTGTATATCTTCGTGGCCAAAAGAATTAGAATTCAGGGAAGAAACTAGAATTTCAGGGAAGAATTCAGAGAGGAAAAGAAATAGATAATTAAGATGTTTTTAAAGGTTTCCCCTGTCTGGTTTGGGTGTTGATCTGTTCGTTCACAGTGGTGATGACCTGATGCTGGTTTTGCTTCAGGGAGGAACGAGTAGCAAGACAAATTCTTGTGAATCAGCTACAGTGACAGCGTTGCAATGAGACTGTTTTTATGCAAACGTAAAAAATCTTAACATGCTACAGCTGGAGAACAGTCACAGCATGAAGATAAAAGTGAATGAGTTTCCACTGTGTGGGAAAATGAATTTCCACCATGCGGAGGGCTTTTGCTGCCGTTTTGGTGATAACTACAAAGGATGCCCATACACAGGTTTGCAATTATTTTCTGTCCTTAAATGAGACCTCAAAAAACCTATACATGTTCCTATCTGCTAGATAGAATTGTAACCATGGTATTTGTAACTAAATCAGTAAATTTTAAGTGTGCAACACATCACTATTAAGAGCATAATTATCTGATGATGCTAATAGTCAGCTCTCCGATGTTAATTGCTTAATTATAGCTTATTGTTACTTATTTTTTAATCTGTTTACCCAAATTACAGCATGCAGTATTGGCATAGTCAAACTATGGTGCATTTAACTATAAGGGGTTAGCACATTGCAAAAGTTTGGAATCGATAAATCCGAAAGGGAAATCTCCATTTTCTTTTAAGGGATTTCTGCAGGGACTTCTGTTTCAGGTGTTGAGCCAAAGAAATTCAGAAGTGACCTAAAAAGTAGGATGAACATTTGCATTTAACATGGCAGTATGTGTTCTATAAAAGATGTTCTATAAAAGACATAATTTAGAATAAAACTATTTTCTTATTCCCCTAAAAAGAAAAAAAAAAGTTAGTTGAAAATACACATAGAACACCTAAACATTTTCCATCACTTTCTCCACATAATCTAGCTATACCTTCTAGATGCTGAATCTCAGGCTCTCTTTGGCTCTGAAGCAGCTTATCTAACAATGAAAGCCCCAGCTTATTTGCCACCTTGCCAGGCCGTGGCTGTTTTATTTTTCTCAAGGCCGTTCAAATGGCCCCTCAGTGCTCTACTCTCCACTCTCAGGCAGCAGTATGAATTAAGGCCCAGCTCCCAGCATCCTGCTTCTTGGCACCATGGAATAGGAAGCCTCTACTCTCTGCTAATTAAATAGTTCTCAAGAGGGAAAAAGATAAAAAGGAAGGTCCAGCTAAATTAGGGAGGCTGTAAACAAAATGTTGACTCAATGTCGTAATTGACAGATCTGTGTCATTTTGAAAACATCCTTGGAAATTCAAGCTCTAGTAAGATGAATGGAATTTCATCTCTCGTAGAGATATTGGTTTTGACTCTCTTTGTAAAGTCAGGTGGACAGTGCTGCACCTGCTTTACATTAATCTGTGTCTAGGTTTTACACTTGCAACTACACCTGGAATATGTGCAGAATTATGCCTTTGGAATACAATTTGAAACAGATTCATTTGAAATTAATCAGGGAAAATGTAGGCCAAATCTGACATAGCCATTCTTTGGCTCTATCCTTGTAGAAGAAAAGTAGTGGTTCTTTATTTGGGTATGGAGAGATTGTGATTTGTACTCTTATTTCTTATTCTACTGATGATCCATTAGTAAACTTTTGAGAACTTCACAGGTCTTATTTAAAAAATGTAAAGAATTGCTTAATATCAATTCATCTAGAGATAAACTATTAGACCAGCAGTTGCCTTTGCATTTCAGTGCCCACAGGAACTGACTTAGTCATCCTCTTATGTATTGTTTATTTTTCAGTACATCCATTAAACAGGCAATAATTCTTTAAATTTATTAGAGAGGTAATAATTCTGTAAATTATTCTTGGTCCATAGATGAGTAAATAATGTTATGTATTCAGGCTTCACCTATCAGCTTCATAGATATGTTCTGACTGGACACACTGCTGCACTGCACTCCCTCTAATTCCTGATGTGAGTAATGTAACTCTTTTATATCTTAGCATCAAGTGTGACTGTTTTAATTTGCAAGTTTTGTAGGAATATTGCCTGATACTTAGCATTAGTGTGGCTCTTCCATGACAAACTAGTTTTGAGAGTAATCTGTCGAATGAGTACAAACAGGACTGAAGGTAAGGAAAATTTCACTGAACAGTTTCATTTTCTCCTGGGGGCAAGAAATATCTGTGGTATTGAGTTTGTCCCTGTGCACGTTATCAGCACCTTTATCCACAGCATTATAGATTTGCTGGCTGTCAGCTAACGTGGGTCCCACCTCCCTCATGTTATCACCAACACTAGATAAGTTCCTCAAACTGTGTGCAAGTTCTATGCAAGAAAAATGCCAATCACCTTGTTAGAAGTAGCTAGTTCCTTAAAATGAAGTCCCTTAAGATGAAGAAAGGTATACAAGTGTCAGTCAATGTTTATAAATACCTGGCTAATACGTTAAAATGAGCAGAAAAGGAGCTTGCTTTCTGCTATGAGAAAGCTTTACCTGTTGTTCACAATGTATTTCATGGCATAATGACACTGCTTTTTGTTATTATATAGTGTGATAAATTATTTTAAAAACCAGGATAAACCTCCTGGGAAAAAAAAAGGTTATTTTTGGAATAGATTTTAACTAATATAGGAACTAAACTTATTTAAAAAAAACACATATGCTGATAATTATGCTTTATATTTTCAATCAAAAAATCACAGCTGACGGATTTGTTTTTAAAATTACACAAGTATTTCATTGCCTCTAGAGTTCATGTTTTCTGTGTAGTTTATTAAATAAAGTAAGGCATGGAAAAATGGGTCCAGCACTTTTCACATTATGTGCTTATCAAAAGGGCATTTCTATGATACATTGGACTAAGTCTCGAAGAAGAAGCAGTGCAAAGCCTTAGCTTTCTTGAGTGCATGACAGATGAACATTTTTTTATTATTATTGTTTTAATCTCAGACACTGAGTTTTAACCCACTAAACTAGAAAGTGGCTTTGCTATACCCTATATCTCTGGGGGTCATGTGTACTTTGAGAGCACGAAGGAAAAGGACACAACAGGGTGCATTCCGTGCTTGTCTGACCGTGGTTTTCCCGATAGAGCGGTACCTGTAGTACTGAACTTCCACTTGCAGAGATCTTCTGATTAGCAGTTGTACACTGCCACATTCGCTCTTCTGAATGTGGACACCAGTGCCCTGCTGAGCCCTGACCGCTTCAGTGTGTTTCCTGTGCAGAAGCCAACAGCCAAGGACAGCCCATGGACAGAGCGCCATGCCCAAAGGGACACAGCAGTCACCAGAAGAGATACTGCTACATTTAGACCAACACATCTTTATTCCACATTTCCTTTGGAAATGCGTGATGTTGATGGAAATTTGATGCCAGCCAGGGGCCCCAATCCATCTGATAATCCAATAACGACTAAACCGAGTGAAGGAGGATCATGGTCAGAAGGTGCTGCTAATTTTTAATCCAGCTCATTGCCTATTCGCTCTCCTTCAGACCCCTCCAGGGAGGCTGAATTGGGCTGCCTTGCACAGTACTCAAAGCAGTAGGAGCAGAAACATCCATCTTCGTGATGAATTAAATCAGCACTTGGAACCACAAGAGAACATGTTGCTCTTGAGAGGTGCCATTTGTTGCAGTAAAGTTCATCTGAGCCATCTTATAGTTCATGGGTCGTATTTTCACTAATGAGTTGTGAGGAGAAATACGAGGCTTAAACCACTGCCAACTACTGAAAAAAGTTTTCCCTGTTTTACATGGAATAACCTCTCTATCCTGAATTATTAAATGGAGTTTTAACAGATTAGGATCGTGTTTTTTGTTTCCGACATTATTTATATTAGCTCCTAGTAAAATTAAAGGAAACTATGATCCAAATTGTGGACTGTTTCCCAATTATTTTTACAGGTAAGAATCTCTCTGAATGTTTGAAAACTCCTGAACTCATTCTTGTTTCTGGATTTTTCTGTCAACAGAACCTCAAGGTTTCAAAATACACTGAATATAATTCAATATAATTAGAACTAGGATATGAAACAGGGCTATAGATGAAAATTTATTCATATATATTGTGAATAAAGATGGGGGTTTTGTTTTGATTGTACAGGCATATAGTAATATTGTCCTTAAATTAATTATTAAGATTAAGTCGAAGGATATAAGAATGTTTTAGGGAAATTGATTCAGAATGCTGGAGATTTTAGTGTGTGTTCACTTGCAAAGATTATCAAGAGAAGAAAGCATGGATATCTATTAAAAATCACTAAGAGTTAATCTGAAATATGAGAAATTATAACAGTGCCAGTGAACTTGCCATAATATAGCTTCTGATAATTTATTGCCTGTTAGCATTAAGAGAGAATTTTAACAAAAAAACCCACGTTTTTAAAGGAATATGATGGTTTTCAGAGCTTGCTCAAGATCAAACTCCCATAGTTCCAAATTTGAATGTTATTTGGCCTTTACACCAGTAGTGTAATTATGGAGCAAACAGTCTTTGTGGCAGTCAGTTGTGTGGGGTTTTTGTGTGTGTGTGTCTGTGGTTTTTTGTTTGTTTTTTTTCTAGTTTTTTTTTAAGTGTGCCTATGTAGGCAGAAGGCTGCTGAAGCAATAAAAAGCCCTATAATTGCAGCAAAATGTAGAAATAATGTAATTTATTATAAGCTTCAGTGGCTTAATGGCAGTATCTCAGACAGGGTATAGGAGGAATATGCTTGCCATATGCAGTAGAGGCATAGGACTATTTTACTTTTTTGTCAAGGTAGATTATATAGAAAGAACTATTCTACATATTATGCTGCCTACTGTTACATTCAGTTTTCAATTTTTTTTTTAGCAGGTGCCTATTTGTGTTGGAAGTCCTTATTTTGCATTCATGAAATACAATGAAAATGGAAGCTTTTCCAGATGATGAACAAGTCTTTATGTAGAAATGTACTGAGTTATTTATGCAGTGCTTCTTGTTGTTGTTTCTTAGGATTGGTGGTTGATATATTTACGTAATTTATGCGGTGCTTTCAGGTGGCATTTCTCTGCAAGAGTTGTTTTTGTTCGAAAATTAACCATTGAAAAGTTATCTGCAAAAATGTAACTGGGAATAGTTCTATTTATACTTATGGATCAGATCAAAGCATTAACGTGCAGATTTTTGACTCTGGAGACATTAAGTTCATGCATTCCACAGGTACAGAATGCCTGCGTATATCTGGATATATCTTCAGTCACTTATTTTGATATTGAAATTGCCCAAGTTAATGGAGCTAGAAGAGAAGTAGTGTTCCCAGAAAAAAAGGGTGTTAAAGTCCAAACCAGCATTAGTTTCCTGAGCTGGAACTTGCATCGCCGCTGCGCTGGTGGTGATTTTCCTCTTTGTTCTGCGGTTCTTTCACCGCTCAGCCTGGTCTTGGGAGCAAGCAGCCCTGAGTGTCTGCCTCTAAAACCAGCTCTGTATGGATTACGTGTATTAGAAATTGCCTTTTTTTTTTCCCTAATGGTGTGATTTGGCTTAGGACCAGCTTCGGTCTGCAAAGTATATCCTCCAAACGATCCTCCAAACTATCCCTGCTCTGTGTTGTGCAGCTGAGGATGTGGAATATGCTCCAAATGCTGAATAGAGTCATAGTGCTGCTGCTTTTATTATACGATCAATAGAACTGCTATCCTGGCTCTCTTCTTATTAATAACTTAAGTCAGCAGGAAGTTTTACACAAGCTTACGCTTAACTGTGATTTGCTTTTAGCCTTTGTTTTATAATTTAACTGTGAAATGTCAGAATTCCTAGTTAAAATTCTGAACTAGATGATTTTTTTTCAATCCCCAATAAGGTGCTTGGAGTACTTCGGCAAATGCTTCATACTGAGCAAATGCAACATGCTTGGATCAATACTAAGGTATAGTAGGAAAACAATCCAGCAAATTCCACCTTGTAACCTGATAAGCAGAAGACAAAAATATTTTCTACTTTAGCTGTGTAAGAGCACTGTATAAAGCCCTGCCAGGTAGGGACCTAAGGCAAGCTCGGTTCTGTAACCAGGTTTCCATGTTTTCATGCTAGCATGAATGTGCCCCAGTGACGTGATGCCACCTGAGACCTCCTGTTTGGAGTCAAGCAGGAAGATTGGCTGGACATAATGATCCCTTTTTTGCCTAAAAATGTGTGAAACACCAGTAGATGTAAAGTAATAGGCAAAATATGTGTGTTTGACAGAGATAATTGCTTTTTCTAAAGAAAACATAATTGCTGTGAAATGAGTTTTAAAGGGCTTGATATATGACCATGTATATTTGCATGTCGAGTTATGCCTGCAGTGCAGTCTTGCAGATATTGGATGCTAAGGGATATGGGAATTATGTCATCCTGCTTATACAAAAGGTTATTAGCGTGCTGGTTAAGTTTAGCAGTCTTTCTGAACTTGTTAGTTATGCTCACCATTAAAAATATATATATTTAGATGCAAATAGTACCTTTCAGTAACGTTTCACTATCTTATGTTATGCTATTTTTGTATTTTGTAATACAAAGACTTGGGTTTAAATCAGAAATTTGGATATACAATAATTAGAAAATAGTTTAGAATTTTTTTATTTGCTTTGGAAACTTTATGTAAACCTTTTTTATCTTCTAACATTTGCTTTTAACTTGTCTTCCTTCCAACCATTTCCCCATAATAGAATTTATTTTGCATGATGGATTATGTAAGATCTGTTCATTCATCAGAAATGTGGTACTTTAAATCACTTTGGGTCTTATTCCACTCTTCTTGACATCAGCAGTGCTTTAAATGAAGTAAACAAAGTGTCAGTGTTGTAAATGATACCAGTGGGTGATTAATAACATAAGGAAGCATGTTATTAATCCTTTCCTGCTTTCCTAAAACAGGAAAAAACTTTAGGCTCGATCATACAGACCTTATAGGAATCTGTTAGCTACTGCAACATTTCCTTGGGTGGAAAATGTGGCAGCAAAGTGATTTTGATGGCCAAAAAGTTGAGAATCCATCAGATTCCTTGCTTCTTTTTGACCTTGAATATTGTTGGTTGTGGTTGGCATCAATTGACTGAGCTCTTCAGAAGCACCGCAGAGGAGTGGGGGATCATTTCTCCTCTGGGACAGAGGGAACAGCTCAGGCTAGTTTTAGCATTGTGTTTTTCTGACCCCCTGCAAGTATGACTTGTGAATGTCTGAGAAGCAATATTGTGCCCAATATGTTGCCAGAAATTACTGCAGTTATCAGTTCATGATACAAACCATCTCATTTCAGTAGAATTCCTGCAAATTGCTTTTACTGAAAACATGATTTTTTGCGGACTCTAGGGAAAACCAGCTACATTCCTATAAATCTGCTTTTATTTTTTTTTCTGTGCACATTTTGACTCTCTGACTCTTTGTTTTATATGAACCCCTCAAGGCGCTTTAATAGTGAAGAAGAATAACTCATAGTAATTACTGTCATTTTATAGAAAAAATTCTCAAGACAATGGCTTGTTTGAGTTGATTTTTGTTGTTGCTGTTGGAAGCTTCTAGATGAAATGGAAATTGCTTATGTATTTTTGTTTCTTTTTACTCTTTAAGAAAATTGCATCACCATCTATTCTTCCTTAGCAGCGCCATGTGTCGATCAGGATATGCTCAAATTTGTAAGCTGTTTTGAAAAGTCCTTGGTTCATCACTAAAAGAGAAGTAGGAAGGAGAAGTAGAGACTGGAGTTTATACTGGTTTATCTACTTCTAATGGGGTTCAATACAAAATAGAGGTTCAATACAAAGCAGGAAACTTTCTGAAAAATGAGAGCGTGTATTCTCAGAATTAAATTATTAAAAGGGGGAAATAAATAAATAAATAGAGTTAAATTATTAAAATGTGTATGCAACTCAGGAAAAGACTTAGATTAATAAAGGGGTAATAATAATATTAGTATATAAGCTCACAGAAAGTTTCCAGAGCAGAGAATGACAAGCTCCTGTTTTAACTGCCAGATTCAGAAAAGGATTAAAACTGTAAGTTTAGAGCAGTTTTCAAGAAGTGGCAAACCTACTGCTCTTCTCCAAACTCCAACAGCTTCTTCACTGAGATCTCTGCATCTTGGTATGATTTTGGTACTTAAATATATGAGCTATTTTAGTGTTAGTCTTATTATCCTGCCTCTACTTGCTTATTGCTCAATGGCTGAGTCATACTGGTCCTGTGTCATCTAGTAAGCTGTGGGATGCCCTAAAGAGTCTACAAGCTAAAATGATACAAAGCACCTGTGTTTTGGCTAATGAATCTCTCATATGCTCCGCAGTGAATGTGTATGCAGCATGAGCATGTGATTGCTTGGAGAAGAATTCAGTCTTTCAGACCCCCCTGTTTCAAATTTTGTACTCATCCTCTTGTATAGTGCGATTCTACCCATTCTCAGCAAGAAATCTACAAATAGGCAAGAGAAACCTTTTATCCTCTGCCTACATAAAGAGATTTTCTGTGGCTTGAAGATGGGAATTGAATCTCTGTGTAGGTTAGTAAAGAGTGTAGAAGGTTAGCAAGTAAACACAGTAATGCATGGAAAAATATATTTAGTTAGCCTATTGAACTGTAATTTCAAATACAGAAGCAGCCTAGAAAGAAAACAAAAAGAAAAGAGAGAAGTCTTGCCTATCTGATAATCCATCCTAAAACTCAATTTCTATTCTGCAATGAACTTTTCATGATCAATCAGAAATTCCTCTGCTTAGTTGAAAATCCAGTTGTCTTTATCTTCTCCAAAGCAGCTTGCCCTTCCCCCAGCCCCCACAGTGATGGTTTTGTGTTATACTAAAACTTAAATAAAGTAAAAAACCAAAAAGACACACATCCTTTGGGATGTGGATTCTTATCCGTTTTCTTCTTCTGGATAATTCAGACCCTCATTCCTACAGAAAGAATACAATCTGTCTGCTCAGCATGGGAATAATAAAATTCTCTTAGACAGTAATGTATAAAGAGGATGTCAATGGGATCAATTTTTTCAAACACAAAAATAGTGATCTTATTACAACATAACTGGAATATTTAAAAAGTCTTATTTTCAAAAGAGGAAAATAGAGATATAAATGAAATGCTAAAATATTAGTCCTGAAGGAGAAGTGAAGCAGAAACAATCCGCATGTCCTAAGGTGAGACAGAGCTCTGCAGCTCTTAGGGAAGCCAACAATTAAACCAGACAAGAGGCCATTATCTAACCAGTTAATGCTGCAAAAGTAATTTCAGCCAAATCAAATAACAGTTCCTCAGCTCTGTACCTGCCAACTCTCTCTCAGATATTGGCTAAGACTTGAAAGCAGATAGAAGAACATGGCATATGTTAAGCAGTGCTAGAAAAATAACTGCCTCGGACGAGCAAGTACTAATTTCCAAAAAGATGCAAACTGCATTGAGATAGCAGCTGACTATTCCAAAACTTAAGATTTCCTTGGGATGGAAAATGATTGATTTTCATCGAATAACCTAATCTCTGACTTGCATACCCCTTTACTTGACATTCCTTAAGGAGCTGAAAGATTTCTGACCATAACATTCTTTATGTTTTTTTTTCCATCAGTGGTGTACAGAACAGTGTATAGCAGCAGATTCATTCCTGCAGAAACACTTTTTTGTTTGTGCCTTACATGACATGAGGGTGGGCAGGTTATCAACCCAAAGCTTCCCTGTGCAGATGGGTTAGTGAAGAAAGCCTGATTTCCGTATTAATAACACTGAATGTGCAGCACAGAATAATTTTGATCGTGCTAGAAAAGGGAGGAAATAAAATCAGAGCAAGAAGTGAATGTATTTGCATCCTAGTTCTGTACTTGCTCCCAGAGGAGCAGCATCAGAGCAGCATCCCCAGGGCAGGCTGAGGAAGGGCTGGTCGGGCACAGTGTTGGGTGCTCTTCATGTAAACCTGCCAGCTCGGCGGAAACTGCTCCTCGCTGTGAGCACCTCCTTGCTCACTGGCTGATGCTGCAGCTTCTTGTCTCTTCTTAACCAGCTACTTTATTGGGTGAGCTGTGGAAAGGCAGCCAAGTTAGCCTGCAGACAATAGCAGTATATGTGTGAGAATAAAGGATTCCTGTCTGAAGAATGTTGCGGGGGACAGGACATCTGTTAAAGGCTAAAATCAAGAGATTTACATCTCATCTAGGTTTTGTCTAAAAACTGTACTGTTGTGTTGGGATTACTACAGTAGTTGTATCTATATTATTAGCTAATCAGCTTTCTGCCTCAACTTGTCTGCCCCTTTTTTCTTTTTTTTTATTTTTTTTCCCCCACTCTTCTGAACCTTTAATTTAATTTCAGTGGGAACTTATGGAGAATGTTGCAGAATCAACAGATTTTGGAAGTGCTGTAAATCTCACAGGAGAATTTTTCCTGTGAAATTTCTGCAGCAGTCTCTATACCAACTGGTTTGGTTTGTCTAGATGGCATCTGCAGTTGCATGCTTTTTCCTACTTCTGTTGTTTTTTCATGGTATCCTTCTCCCATTGACATGTGGAAAACTGCATGGCAACTCATAATCTGCACATGTGTTAGTCAGTTAGCACATTGGTATCATATATCTGCTACATAGCCAGGCAGCCCTATGGTGTTTTAGTTACCTCTTCTTTTCTTGGAAGGAGTCAGCTGATGGCATGCAATTAATTCTTAGTTTTGAAGCAGCACAAGAAGTCAATACTTTTTTTTCCGTAGTTGAATAGGTGATGAGAATTCTTTGCTACTTTTAAATTTTACTGGAGCTTCAGATCAACCTCTCCTTAATTAAATAGGAAGAAGATAGATAAGAATAGAGATTTGATCTTGATTGTCATTATCAATGTCTAATTACAGACTCGTGAGCAATGGAAAAAGAGTGCAAATGTCCTAGTGGTCCATGACGCCAAGTGTCAAAATAGATCTTGGTTTTGGACAGCTGTACATTTTTGTGTGGAGGCAAGAGTTATTCTCCACTTAATCTATTTGAATCAATTGGAATAATTAACTCATAATTTTGGAGGTCATTCTAGCTATATGGCCATTTATACTTTAGGAACAGATACAGAATGAAAATAGATTAACTTGTTTTGAAATCTGCAGCTCTAGTGCACCTTTTAAGTAAGCATACAAAACTTGACTATGAGGATAAGCGTCAGGGAAAACACATGTTGCAGCCATTTAGAGATTTAGGAGGGTTGTTGTGGTGAGGACAGGGAATCCTAAAGAAAATAGACTGAGATTTAAATACATTTCAACAAAATTGTAAATGCATCATATCCATATTTGTGTATGCATACAGACTCGAGCAGACTGCAATCCAAAAATGCATTCTGAGAGGCATGCTTCTTTGTGGAATATATTTGTTTCAAGTTCTATAGCTTTCATTACTAATACTGATCTTTTTAGAGCTGTGATCATCCAGTCATAGAAAGAGATGCTCTTCTTTTTTTTCATCCACTATTTATTTATATAGCTATTTGTAGCAAATTCAGGGGGAAAAGAAAGGAATAAACATTACTTGCTATTTTATCTTTGATCTGCAGACATGGCCAGTATTATGAAGGTATGATGCTCCTGCGGCCAGTTCTCTGTTTTCTGAATTATCTTTGTGATTGAGCTGTATCCAGCCTTCTTCCAGTGGAAGTAAGATGATAAAAATGAACTTACATGAAAAAAGTGAGTAGTAGCTTAACATGGAAAATCAGCACAAAAACCAGCACATACCAATGACCACAGCCAGTGATTCCGAGGGTTTAGAAAATGAAAGTACCTTCTAGATGGCCACATTAGGCCAGATCTGAAACCTGTTAGCAATAAAATCATTAGGAAAACTGAGATTACTTCCTGTTCTGCATTTCTCAGTAGTCTCTTTGGTGTAAAATCTCTCCAAGAGGATGACAAAACCAAAGATAACTCCCATTAGATGCAAAGAACCTCTTTCAGTTGAGGCAGGCTTCGTATCTGCTCTTGGCAGTGTGTTCATCTTAATAAATCTCTAAGCTGTAGGGATTTGCAGCATTTGAACATGTTTGGCTTGGTGCTGTTCTATGAAATAAAATCTTCCAAGCAAGTAGGGGAAGCACTCGCAGAACTCTATTTGCAGGAGGTGAATTTAGCTGTTAGGAAGCTAGCCTGAAAATAGTAAGCCTTTTTCCACTGAAATGATCTCAAATTTAGTTGAATTACCAAAGAGCACAGCAATATAGGGAAACAAAAACAAGCTCAAAAACATTTCAAGTTCAAGCACTGGGCTGTGTATATCTAACACAGCTGCTGACAAGTTCAGCAGTCCTGCTGTTCTCATTTCTGAGTCTTTAGGAAGGTGACTCTTTACCTGAAAATATCAGCATCACTGTAGTTTCGTCTGCCAATACCAGAATTAGTTATTGTTGGCAAGTCCCTTTAAAAAAAAAAAAAATTATTTTCCTTAAGACACATTTTAATTCTGAGTATTCTGATACATTTTAATTCCCAGTATTTTTAATGGCAAATTTGTTAACAATAATGAATAAAGGTTGTCAGCCCCTGTTACATAGAAAATTGAGGTTTAATGCCAATTGAAAGAAAAAAGGTTATTAAAAATGTTTTTAGACTCAGATTGCAGTGGCATCCACTGTGTAATAGATGATTTCCTGTATGGCAGAAGAATTTTTTTTCTGATCTGAAGACAGGAATGCTTTCAAAGTTACTGTTCAGGGGCATAGTGGCCTAGTTTCCAGTCTGCTAGTCTGAAAAAAAATGGATACTGGATCTGAGCTGAAAACAATTTTTGTCCACATCTTGGCAAGGGACTAGTTCTGCGTCCCAATGCGACTGAGCAAAGAGAAGTTGCCACTCACTTTTGTTTTTTTTCTCGACCTGTATTGCTGCATTACTATTGAGCTACAGTGACCCTGTATTTCTACTCTCAAGCAACTTCAATAAGCAGGTCAGAACATAGCTGGGTGTGAGTCCATCACGACCCCAGGAAGAATCACATGGGCACTTTTAATCTGAAGGGACGCTGAAGGATTCCTGCTGCTGGCCATGAAGAAAGCAAAAATAGTCTTTCTGCACCATGAAAAAGGGTGCCTAATTTGAGCTGATCCTGCACTGCAAAAGGTTGGCACTGAGGAAAGTTGCCACTGGCCCAATGGTCTACCCTGGTTAATTTATTTTGACCTCCGTTTTTCTATCCAACCAATGCAGAGAACAGTGCTGATCTACTCAGCAAAGCCATTTAGTTAGACCACTAAATGTGGAAGAGCAGCCTTTATACTTAATACAGTGTCACAGCCTCAAGTCTTTGCTTTGAGGTTTTGCATCCTCTGCTTAGGATCAAGCAGATCTTCATAACTCCAGTAGCAGAGATGTTTTCAACATAATCTTTTTGGAGGCACTAAAAAGAAAAAAAATCAAGAAACTTGGAGATCACTTCTAAATAAGAGGCTTTTATTTTGTTTTTTAAATAACACATCGCTCAGTACCACTGACTTTCTGTGTCTATTCTTTCAAACTAAATTCCCTTGAATTTTATTCTTAGAGATTGCTATCACTTGCTTGCCATCTGTTTTCTCCCTTTGGAAAAACTGTGTTTATGATGAGGGCAGAAGTTACCACTTTTATCAGTCAGTATAATGATAAGGTGAAGTTCAGATTTATGCTCCCAATATCTCTGAACGTCTGCAGAGATGAAAGTGAGCATATAGGTATGAGTAAGATGAGCTAGTAACGTGGTTATAGCTTCATCATTGGGTGGTGAAAAACACTGTCAATTTATACTATAAATTAAGAGTATATGGTATAGCCCCTTCATTTCTTCTGCTTTCACAGAGGCTACAAGCATTGCATTTTAGATAGCATTCATCAAGAGCCTGGTCTCCAAAGAGGACTTCAGCTGAAAGTTTAAGCTAGGCTACCTTGGAAGAATCAAGAGTAGCAATCTGAAAATAAATAAATCATTTTCCATGCAAAATA
The DNA here is from genome assembly GCA_032275445.1 of Crypturellus soui. Taxonomy (NCBI): domain Eukaryota; kingdom Metazoa; phylum Chordata; class Aves; order Tinamiformes; family Tinamidae; genus Crypturellus; species Crypturellus soui. The sequence continues at coordinate 2,939,101 of JAUBNY010000645.1, read as the reverse complement.
TTTGCACTCACCTCTCACAATTATTTTTTTTCCTGCCTTCATGTTATTTAATGCATTTCTAAGTCCAGTCATTTTTAAACTAAAATAACGCTTCCTTTGGTAATTTTTATTAGCAGAAAATGTGTGACCCTGAGTTCAAGTTGGAACTAACAGAATGAAGATTGCATGATCAGAGTGTGCTATTAGCCTCCAAAATTATAAGAAAATTAAGCTGTCATTTACAATGTATAAAGCTAAATTTTTGAATCAATTTTATTTCAGTTAATAATTCTGTTAATTTTAGCAGTTGAATAGCTAATAGCTCCTGCCTGTATTTAATTTCACAAATTCATCCATTTATAAATGTCAGCATTTTTTATCAAGAACAGGTAAAATTATACCATCTATTTTCCTGCTCTAATTAAAGAAATGCTAATGAAGTTTTTGCAATCTTCTAAAGGGAATTTTTATTAAAGATTTCTAAAAGTAAGGTTTTGTACCTAAAATGCGTATTTAGTTTAAATCTAAATGTCTACAGGTGAATATTGCAAGTTGTGGTGAAGTTCAGCAAGAACTACAAACTACCCAAAAAGAGGAAAAAGTTCATAGATTTGTGACAACGGCACAGACAGTGGCTGAAATGATTAGCCCTTTTTTGTCTAGACAGTGGCTGAAATGAATATTAACCCTTATGTCTAGTTACTCTGTCCTAATTTTTTCTGTTCTTCACTCTCCAAATTCTCTCTTTTTGATTGAAATATTTTAATTATTTTTTAAAAATCACAAACACCAAGGATTACTACTTAAAAATACAAAAATGAGCAATTATGGAAAGCTGATAAATAATGTAAATAATGTAAATGCCACTTGAATTCATGCACTCTAAATTCTTAGGGTAAAATATGTTTTATACCAAAGTTACATTTTAATAACTTGCTGAAATTGGATCTCAAAGAAAAAAAAAAAAAGAGGAAGAAAAGTAAGGGAGAAAAAAAGTACATAGAGAGCCCTTCTGACATCCCAAGGAAGCTTTATAAAAGTTAAGAAATATTATTTTTTATAAAAGATAAGAAATATGAAAGAGTGACATGAAAAATGCCAGGAGTAGAAAGGATTGCACAATCCACAGAGGGTGTGAATATTACATGAGCTCCTGGAGAGGAGTGGGAAGGACATGGCTATTTTGAGTCATGGTAGCACTGTGGTAGTGTAGGGGTATGCGTGGCTCTGGAAGAGTTTTCTATATGCTTCAAACAGTGCCGCTTCCTTCAACAGAGAAAGGAACATCATCTCTCAGTCACTGTTTTACATAAATCAATGAATTCATTTAAAAAGAAAAAGAGGGGAAGAGATGAGGAGATGAAAGTGGAACATGAAATAAGGCTTGAGAAAGATGATGGAAAAGACAGTCCCATGTAGTTTTCTAGACAAAATATGCAGACTATCAAAATTATGGCTGCAGGGATTTGTCACAAATTAAATTCAACTAAAGACAAATATTACAGTTTTGTAGATCATTTTTGTCATCTATTAGTCAAAAAGAAATGCTGCTGCATCTTATATTCACACCCTTGTTATCCCAGTTATGACAGAAAAACATAACTTTGCAAAATTTGTGTTTATAAGCAAAGTTTTGGAGTATTTTTGAAAAGAAAAATGAAGCTTCTACATGAAAAGAAGAACAAAGTTAGTTTGATAAAGGACTCAGTCACAAACTGGCAAAAAGCCACAGACTTTTTTATTTTCTGTTCTTTGAGTATTAATTTGGGTACACTGAGAAATACTTAGGCTTGTGTCCCTCCAATCCTCAATCTATGTCCAGCAAGCAGAGAAGGTGTGTGGGCTGTCTTTGAAGAAGTAGAGGTGGCTTGTTCCTGTTGGGCATTGCCAAATATTTATATAATAATAAAATATAAATCAAATGTAGTGCTTTCTCTACTGCAGTTCCTTGCAGTTCTTGGTTCAGAGGTGTGTCACAAAAAAGAATGATCTACCCTTGAGATGCTTTGGGTCTGACCTCTGTCTTCAGCTGTTTCTTAAATTCATCGTGTGGGGAGAGAAGGACTGAATGACTTTTTGTTACCTGGGGTGGTTGTGAAGGTGTTTAGGCTTCTGCATGGAGACAGGAGGGAACCAGCAGTGTCAGCTCTGACCTGGGAAGCACAGCTTAGGCAATGAGGCTACCTGCAAAATGTGGCAGGAAATCTCACAAGAGAATCTTATCTGTCTTGAAAGAAACTTTTAAAGTTTCTTTAAACTTTTAAAGTGAAAATTTTACTCAAAGTTTTTTTTTTAACAGTTTGGCTTTCTTGCTTGGGCGATTCTTTTAGCAGCAGCAAAATGTGTCTCTATAGAATGAAGGGCATCAGTAAGCAGTAGGTAACTTTTTTTTAGCCTTTGGAAAGTTTTAGCTCAGATTTGTTGGAAATGTTAGAAAAATAGCACTGATGCTTTGTGCTCTGTTTCTTGATGTACATCACATAAATGATGTTATGTTTACAGAAAATGAATTTTGATATATTTTATCCTCTGATAATTCTCAGAGGATTTTGCCTGCTTCGCTTCACCTGTGGCATATGTCTCCTTAGTCCTGATTTTGCTTCATACAGATATGCAGATCCCTCTTTCACGAGGGAGCTCGCGCTTTTTTTTTTTTTTTTTTTTTTGCAAGGAGTTTGCAAAGGAGTTTTTTTGCAAATGCTCCTTGCATGCTACCCATTAACAAACCTCTTACATAGGTTTCTCCTCTTAGAGAGCTCCTATAACTGCACATCAGCATACTTCCAAGCCCCACAGCATAAAGTCCTATCTCATCTCCAGCACTTACAAATCCCACAGTGCCAATAACCCCATTCCAGGACTTCTTAGTGATTCTTTGGAGACAGAACATTGATGTTAAGACCTATATGTTGTCCAGAGGATGAAGAGTCCCTTCTTTTCCTGCCTGCTGTGTATGAATAAAATTCTCTTACTCTGATCATGCCACAAGCGTTGAAGCACAGGAGTACTCTGTGGGTAATTCCACCTCTGTTCAGGAGAGATTTTGAATGTGTTCAAATGTCTTCCTGAGTCAAGAACTTAGATTTCAGGTTTGAGCTGAAAAATCAGCTTGATCCCTGCATTATTCAGCCCTGGAACAAAAGAGTTGCACGATGAAAAGTTGAACAGTTCATTTGTTGTAATGGTTCTGCAGAGCACAACTGTAAAAAATGCTTCTGTTTTACTTCAAGTCTGCGTAGCCAATTGCTGGCAGAAATCCACCAAATACATATTTGCTGAGACTAGTTGTAGTGTTATTATCCACTTTTATTTTAGGTACTTCATAAAAATACACTGTAAAATCTATTTATGATTCATAAGCATCTGTCAAATTCAGTCCCCTCTCCCCTCTCCCCTATTTTTATAGGAGGGAATAAAATTGAGGTTATTTCTCACTAGTACATCTCCTTTTGCACGTGACCCAGGATTCTTTTAAACAGAATTCCAAACTGCAGTATAAAACAACAAATGACCCAAACAGCCGTACTGTAGATTCAAGTGGTTTTGTGTGCTCAGCTTATCTAGTTTTTGTCAAGCTTTCAGAATTAGGAACTAGCTCATTTAGACTATGGCAGAGAGTTGTTACTTATTTGATATTTTCTGACATATAATAGAGACCAGTTTTAAAATAGTCGGGCTTCTAGGATTTCCCCAAGCATTATCTGCTTGCCCCACCAGTTCTGATCCATTTGAGTCAAGGAGCTTGTGTTGACTCGTAGGAGTTGTATTGGCTCTAGGCTGGAGCTGAGAAACTTGTTCTGACTGTGATCATAAATTTTGCTTTGTTTATCATTCCATCACCTGTAGATCAACATATATCGATCACACTAAATAATGACAGAAGCCTCGTCCTCATCCTTGTGCATCAAAAGGAATTTTGCCTTGAGTGATTTCTTTTCCTTTCTCACTGTTGGGAAATCTCATTGTCAGGTTTCTGTGATCCCTCTTTCAGACAGGCAATAATTGATTTTCTCTTGCTTCTTCCTATTTAAGAGTGCTCTATGATTTGTGGATTGGGAGAAAAGAGGCAGTGAGAAAAAGCAAAGTTGTCATGAGTGGCTTGCTCTTTAGTTTGCTACCTAGGAAACTGGGAAATACAGTTCAGGTATCACCCATCCCTACTTCTCATTTAATTCCCTGCTGCATTTATGATTGATACAAGAAATCTGAAAAGCAGGGATTGTTTAAAAAAATACCTTTAATTTTTTTCCTAACTGCAACCTATTAGTAACTAACTTTAATTCTTAAATGTGCAGATTTTTACTACATGCATACCTTATTTTATAATACAGTAAGAAGTTATGGATACATATATTATGTATATTCTTTTTATAAATAGTAGATTCTTCAGTGACATTATCCATCTTTTATGTTAATGGAATTGTCGTTTGGTCAGACTTTTAATAGTTTTTAAGCTGCTTTTCCTAAGGAAGCTCCAGTGACTCTTCACACAGATCCAAGTCTGTTATAACTGAGGTTCATTACCAGTGAATTATGATTCCTGGTTTGAATACAGTACTGATACTGTAGTAATACTGTTATATTTTACCTATTTTCTGCATTTATAATTATTAGCAGAGCATTCTGAGAATTAGTATTTTTACTAGATGAGTAGAGTCTCTTGGTCTTTATACCTTTCTATACCTGTTTAATTGCTAGCACCTCTAATCTTAAAGGTAAGTGATACTTGATATTGTAGAACTCTCTTTTCACTTGCCTGTAAGTTTGCCAGACTTTAATAATCGGAGGTGAAAACGTTCAGGCTCAGTATGTATGCAACAGCTGTTTAATATTAGGATAAATCTAATGTTACGATCCTAGTATTGGATCCAAACGATTGTGAATTTATGTCAATTATTAAGGCCAACAAACTCCCTAACCCTGAATGTACCCACTACTGAGTCATCTCTTAACATGAAAAGATGAATAGCTTCATTCTGTACTGCTAAACTTGTGTCAAATCAGATGTTGTCTTTCTACCTGAAACTGATACAGAGCAGCATAAAAGAATACAAAGTGGTCATAAACTCCATTGCTGTAGGTTTTGAAGGATGAAAAATTTCATCATGTCACCAAACTAAAAGCCAAATCTCATGTGTAGTCAGCCTACCCAATAGCTTTCTGATCAAGCATTACTGATCTTTGCAATGCAGACTAAATCTTATCAGAGTAAGAGATAAGTAGAGATGATGAATTAGTGGTGGTGAGATGAGTGAAGCACTAATGGTGGCTGCATGAGTCACCAAGCACAGTCCCTCCATGGGCTTGGCAAGACCATAACGTATTTTTGCCTTTCACCATTCATTTATTTTCTATCACATACTGTGCAACACAGAAGTCAGTTTATATTTAAAAACTTATACTTAGGTATACACACTAGATCAAGTTTGTGAAATTAGGAAATGAAAAATGAAGGTTGCCTTGCAACGTAAATGCCCAAGAATTTTACAACCCTGAACTGCAAAGAAAACCTTTCTCTATAGGACCTTCTCTCATTACATAGGTTGGCTGTTCAGGAGATGAATCACTCGTTTTCTTTATTTATTAAAAACTGGAAAGACATCTGTGAATGAGGTAGGATATTTAGAGAGAATGGATGATCTCTCTTTAGGGAACATGTAAAGTGTTGAATGTGAATAAGCTTACACGAATATGCAGTGCCTCAGCAAGGTGAGAGAAGCCCAGTTGTTTCGCTATGGCATTTTCAAATAATGCACTTGATTTTATTTTGTAAAATACATCAAACGAAAGTTTTTTTAAAGAAAAAAAGTTAAAATAAAATGTAATGTTATAACTTGAAACTTCTCTTCCACAGAAAGTTCACAAGAATTCCATTTTGGATTAATCTGAAGAACGACTATGTTATAAATCTTCCTTCCTGAACTCTGAAAAATAACCCTTTATTCGCAAAGCTCAAAAAGATGTATTATACCTTGGAGGATCATATTCTATGCTTTTCTCTCACACATGTTGTGTGAAGATAGGCAAGTCCTTTAAACCTCAGTTTTCAAAGGTGGTAAGCAGGTATGTGTTCCTTATTTTCTGAGTGTTTGACATAAGACCTGGAGTCTGATTTGCAGGGGTGCTGAGCAATAATGTTGCTTTGAACTTCACTTTAAACTTGCAAGTGCCCTAAAATGCTAAGTAATCTGTAAAAACGGGTCCTGTATCTCCAACTGGGTACCCAGAATGGCTTAGCACTTTGTCCTTTAATCTCTCTGTCTCAGCTTGCTATCAGAAAAATAAGGATAATATAATGCCATTCGTCTCACAGAAGTTTTGTGAAGATAAATGAATGTATGTGAAGTACACAAATAGTATAAATAACCTGCTAGGAAGTTCATGACAATATTTAAATATTTGATTCTGCAACGAGAGGCTTTGAGTAGTTTGCTCTAAACAAGGCCCAGAAACATGCACGGGTAACAAAAACTAAATAAAACACACACAACTGAATAGCAGGCCATGAATCATTTTTCATCAGTTCCATTGAATATAAAGGAGTCCTGTAAGGAAAAACACTTAGTATGTGATAATGTAACTGAAGAACATTGATCCAGGAGTTCTGTATTAAAAGGCACTGAGTATTGCTGGTCAGCTAAATGCAAAGGAAGGTGATAATAGTCTATTAAAAATATTAAGTCACAATATAGCTACAGGACTCAAAACAAAATTACACACTGTCACCACATTTTCATTCAACTCTGAGTTTTTTTAATTAAAAAGCTTGCAAAATGGAGCAATTAGAGTCAGTACATACAATAAGGCAGTGAAAGTAATGTCTGAAGTGATTTGTGTCTGGTGTAGGAGTGAAAAAACAAAACTATATGTGCTCCCTTCTGCTGCTTTGTATAAACTGACTGCAGAGGAATATGCTTCTGTCAGTAACCTTGAGTACAGGCATATGACAGAAACCTGCCATGGTATCAGTTGAAATGAGATGAGACTCACATGGCAATTAAAGAATATGCAAAATTGCTGTATGTTGAGGCCTTGCTATACTTGGAGCAGGGATTTATCTGTTGTATCAACAGACATTAGAGATGAAATTTCCTCCCCTGCAAAGACAGAAATAACCTTCCAAATGAAACAGATTTTTTTATGAGTGGGGTTGCCATCTGTCTATCCACGGTTTCCTGGCTAGAAGGATGCTTGCGTGCAGTCTACAGGTGATACATGGGAGCCTTAGTAAGTGTGATACACGGATCAAATCTATCAGCTCTGCAAGGGCAAATGTTATCTTTCTAGAAAATCCTGAAATTGTGCTCAGATGAAACTTCTAGGCAGAAAAAAAAAAGAGCAATTTTTGCTCTATTGCTCCAGAGAAATCCAGATCTCTTACCTCTCTGATTAGGAGGAATTCCTAAGAAACAGGAATTGTTCATTCTACTGCATCTCTTTCTACCACGACAAGCTAGGTTAAAAAATAAAAGGATCACTAATGAAGTTAAGGGTCTGAAAGGTCTGCGATAAAACTGGAAATCACAGAGTAAATCTCAAGACTGGTGACAGAATTGTGACATGAGCAGAGACAGCACAGTGGTCTGTGGGAAGACAGGGATAATCAAATTTCAAAGCTGGCTAGTGCCAGAACAAAATAAGCGTCTGCTACATTATGCAGTCTTTCACTTAATTATGGAGGCACAAAAATAAATTATCAGAAACCTTTTTTTTTTTTTTCCCCTGGCATATTATCTGTTTCTCCATTGTAGTGTTCTTGTACCGCACTTGGCACATTTTTAAGGCAAGATACAGAGCCATGTAATGGTTTTGTTTGTTTGTTTCTTTTTTTTGTTTTTTTTTGTTTGTTTTTACTCTTTTACACTTATCCCTTTAAGCATATTAGTAAGCATTTTTGCAGAATGTGCAGCTGAAGCTGCTGGAAAAAATATGACAAATAAGACACGTAATCACTGAGAATATTGTCTGAGGGTCTAAAGAAACAGACTTTCTGTCTTAGCTGGCATCAATTTAACATGCTTTATTTAAGTAGTATACACATTGAGTTTTGTGCAACTGATGTTTTGCATAGAACAGTAAATTTCAGGAAAATATTGAAAATATATTAAGAAAACAATTTAAAAGTGCAAGTATTTACATGACTAATGGATTCTAGGCATTCACTATTCAAATAAAGAACAGAAACAGCTCCAGTCTTAAGTTTCCAATTAAAAGACCGCTTGAATTTTGAATATTAAATACTTACAGTGAATTACTCTTGCAATCTATCAACCATGAATTATTTCATAATTTATTCTGAAAATAAATTCATCAAATCAAGCAACAAATTATATTTGATAAAATCAGAAAATATTTCCTGAGTGTTTTGCAAAACAAAACCTATATTCATTAGATAAATTATTGTTTAGGAGCTATTGGTCTAGATTTAATTTCTAACTTTTCTCAGGGTTAAACTAGCATATGTGGTGATTTCTTGGATGGTACTAACGTTCGAAGGTGCTCTTTCAGGCTTTGTCAGGCTGTTTGTCATATATATGTCTGTTCAAGAGATACTCAATTTAATATAGATTCTGTTGATGTAGTGTTTTCAGAGCTGACTCCAGGACTTGGTAAAACTTGAATCCATCGATCTCATCAAGAGGACTGCCTGCAGCAAGATGCAGAATACTAAGAATGCTAAGAATTATCATCATCTGCTCAGAGATAAGTCATTTACAATCCTGCATAACACTGGTAGACGTCACTGTATGAGATAAGCTTTTCTGGTTAAGTTTAGTGCTATTAGTGCTACACAGAGGTTACTCTAGACAGTATTTATAAGAATTTTTCCCTGTTTCAAGGGAGCACTGGGCAATATTCTGTTCAGGATAACAGAGCAGTACCCATATATGTATGGTGTTCTGTTTCACTGAAGAATCCCCAGCTCTTTTTCATCCCATCATTTCTTATTAAACAACTAGTCAGAAAAAAAGGTACAGCCTAAATCAGAAGTAAAGGGAGACTCATATGCAGGTTGCGTTTATTTGTGGATTGCTCCACACCACAAGTACTAGCAAACTTTTAATTCTAGTTTTTAGAAAGAAATAGGACTTTTGAGCACTGCATGAAAATTGACCTTACCACATGTAGCTATGAAACAATTTGTTTCCCCGTCCACAGAATACACAAGTCTTCTGGGCAGTGGGGGGCCTAATGAAGGATTACAGCACCAGTATTTCTTGGGATGCCTGAGGTTGCTAGATCAAGTTCTCAATACTGAAAAATATGCCATGCAATTTATTTTTAACTAGTAGTACAGCCTTCTTTCTGGTGCAGTTCAGGCAATGAGAAAGTGAAATAGCTACCTTCAGTATATTAATCTCTGTTCCAGCACGTTTTCACTGCTATTTTGTGTTTGTAAAATTAATCTTCAGTACATAGCATAAGAATGGTTTATAAAGAGCTTTTTGCACAAATTACTTTTTCTTCCTGTTGATTTGCCAAAGACAGTGTCGCCCAGAATATGCAACAGGGTATTTTACAAGGGTATCTGAAGGTATGAGGAGACATTTGTGATCTATCCATCCCTGCAGAAGCAATGTCTGATCTCAGCAGGATTATCTGTCCCCCAGCAATATATTTCTCAGATCAAGAACAAGTAACTGAATCAAGCCTGGCATCTTTCTTCCATGCGAATGATGGGGTCAAAGATTCAAAGGCAGAAGAGTTGCCTGGTGAGATGTTGGAGGCCTCTGCAGCAATTAAGAGCCCAACTGTCCTGGTGTCAGTGGGATTTTAATGCCTATGACTTTTTGACAAATCCTAGAAGGCAACCAATAGTATTTACTGGGGTGTCTGAAACCTTTCACATATGCAAATAACAACATATCAGATCATTCTGACAGCAGAAACAGAAATGACACAGAATTGGAAGAACTAATTTACAGAATGCTGCCGATGATTCTGTAATTGCAGCAGAGGTGAATGTTATCGTCTAAATGCAAACAGAAGGAAATCACACATAGCTCCTTAACACCTACACAGGGTATTGTCAAGTGCCACAGACTTACAAAGGCACCACAAATATGGTTTAATCAAAACAGTTCCATACAGCTTGTCCTGCAACTTGGAACTAAAAATTAGGGTCTATTTTTTTTTTTAATATCACTTAGTGATGTAGATCAGTGGCTAGTAAATTTTCCAAAGTAACTAGATACCAACTGCTATTGAGGAAATGGATACTATGCATCTAGGAACTCTGAGAATATTTTATTAGACTCCCTTTAGGTGTCTGGGTAGTTTAAAGCATATACCTAAAGGAGTTATCTGAGATTTTTAGTTCTTCTTCACTGGTTGTCATTAATATAGCAAAGAACTGAGCCAAAGATGTGTTCCATCAGTTCTGAAAGATGCTGACTTCTAATCTTCCAAAGCTATCTATCTCAATTATTCTGTACATTTAAAATATGACATGCTATTAAGTGCACCACCATCACCCCATAAAGGCATGATGTATTGAACAATTTAATTCATGTATAATGATCATAAAATATCTTTTGTTTCAGGGCTTCTGAGCAGTATAGAATCAGTATGGAGCTAAAAATAACATATTAAAGGTTACATTAATTAATTACCCTTATATACATATGCTGCAGATGTAAATCAGGTGTTACAAGTATTACAGCTAAAATAATAAACAAAAATAATACAATATACTTTGCCATAATCAAACACAGGCAGTGGACACTGTTGCTTCCACCATTTCTGTTCTGAATCTCCAAATGGTTGTATATACAAAGAGCAGCAAAAGAAGTAGTGAAGTAAAGGTTAGCGAAAGGATGTCTGATCTTTGTATTAAAATTCTGAGACAAACCAAACTGATACTAAAATAAAGTTTCTGTGAATACTATTACAGATTTGACTCGGTAGAATTCATATTAATTGCTAACATTCCAGTGAATAACAGTGACTATAAAGTATCACTCACTATAATCATTGCACACTACTTTATCATCCTTCTTTTCCAGAAAGTCCTGGTAATAAATATAAGCTTAGATATGAAGTACTTTATCAGAATTTCCTGCAAAATGCACACATTGAAGTATGGGAGGCAGTTGCTTAACTTATTTTTGAAAGTAGATTGCTAACAGTATTTCAAGGCTTTTTATTTCCTCATAATATTAAGGAAGGTTATTTTGTTTGTTTTTATGTTAAGGACCATATAGACTTCCCCTTGTGTGCTCACCGAGTGCATATTGCAATGGGTTGAATATTTAACTGTGGTATGTCAGCAGTCCTGCTGTGATCACTCACTAGATGCATCTGTTTGCCCTCTGGTACTCTGGCAGGAGAGTGAGCAGATTGCAAAGTCAACTTTGTAGGAGCCCAAGCAGCAAGAACAGTCGAATCTCTCCCATTAGATTCACTTCAGTCAGCCCCTATAACAGTCTTGAAAGTGAGGAACACATCAGGTATGCAGGAATTAACACACTCTACACTTTCAGTCCATTAAAAACATGGACTTGAGGAGAAAACCCACAGGGAATAAACTTGTCTCCCTAAAGAAGATCTAACATTTGTTAAACTAGCATTTGTTAAATTATTTCTTTGTTTTAACTTTCTTGTACCCTCTTCCCTGATCACTGCATCTCTTAATTACTATTTTATCTCCTTGCATCTTTTTTTTTTTTTTTTACTTGTTAGGTTCCTCTTCCATAATAAATAAAATTCATCACCTTTTTTTTTCTAAGGGTAAATATAAACCATTTCAGATGTTCAGAGAGGATATGAAGGGTTCCTAGAACTTCAGATCCCTCAGTAAAATTTTGTGTGTAGTATTATCTCAAGCTACTGGGTTTTAATCAGGAGTTACTCCTTAAATTCCACATTTTCATCCAGATTTGAATTGTTAATAGTTTTGCAGTTCTCCTCTATAGACCTATTTTTAGCCCTCCTTTGCACCTTGCAGTACAAAGTTCAATCTAGTCCTTTGAATATAGAAACCTACATTTTTATAAGCATAGCAATTCACAATGCTTTGGGCAACTATGAAAATGAAAATACTGTATGCATTTTCACACAAGCTGTTAAACTGGCCTAGTGCAAAACAGTTGCATAGTAACTGTAGGTTTGTGCTCAAATGCTGTCCTCTTCTGTCTGGAAATGCTTTTCCAGAACATTTGGAGGACTTCATAAATCTGTCTGTTTTCTAAACACCCAGGAGACTGAACAAATCAGAGGTGTCAGATCTGATTACTGCCTCTGTATAAATATGTTTAAAATCTCAGCCTTTTCTTGACAGTGAGGGTGACAGAGCCCTGGAACAGGCTGCCCAGAGAGGTTGTGGAGTCTCCTTCTCTGGAGATCTTCAAGACCTGCTTGGATGCAGCTCTGTGCCAGGTGCTCTAGGTGGCCCTGCGTGTGCAGGGGGCTTGGACTAGATGACCTCTAGAGGTGCCTTCCAACCTTCGGCATTCTGTGATTCTGTAATTCTGATTTCTAGGTGTCTTGACAGAACGATTGGAGACTTGTGTTGTAGTGTCTAACAGGCAGTAGTAATGCTGCTTGGAATACTCAAGTCTTGGTCTGTGAGTTACAGAGCACAATATATATGTACAGTAATGCAGTAGTCTTGCTTTTTCACATGTCTTGAGGGTAATTCTAATGCCCTTATTCATTTCTTTCTTTTTCTTCTCTTCTACCTCTGTCTTTGCTTCTTTAAAGCTCTCCTGTACTTTTTTAAATTCACCTCTGTTTTCTCTTCTCTTCTACAATGCAGGAAATCAATTCTCCTTCAGAGATGTGACATATCACAGTAAGCTCTTTCTCCTGCTCTATATTGAAAGTGGTCCAATCAGCTTCCCGGTTAACTTGTGCTAATCAATATGTTTTTCTGAGCATGCTCCTAGAATTTGTAAAATAGTGAAAGGAATTTTCTTTACGGATTTTGCTTTAAGAGGAAAAAAAGGTACTAGAATAAAGTCTGCTAGCAGAAGCCATTGTCCATTTTCAGTGGAAAAAAAGGCTCAGGAAAAGATTGTCACATTTGTCAGGTCTTGGTGCTAACGCCCACACCATTGGCTTCTGCATCACATTCCCACATTGGTGGGTTTGTCTATCACACTTTATTATCGGTCATTTAGCATCCAGATTTTGGGTGCACCTCGTTTTCAGCCCATGACCGCAGCAGTGGGTCACCCTATTGAGTCATGGGACTGAAAAGGGGATGGCAAGTTGCAACTCATGCATATCATCACATGCCAGAGACCCTTCAGACCCTGTGTAATACAGTAGTTTCTTTGGGAGGGGGAACTAATTTGGCTTTCATTTTTACAAGTCAAAAGGGTCTGCACATTTTTCTTTTCCATCTTTCTAAGGCACTGTGTCGTTGCCACAGCATGCAGAAGCCACAGAACCACATTTCTGCCCCTACAGGTAGCAGAGCCAGCTCAAGGAAGTGGGACCAGGGAAGAAGGCAGGACTACAGCATCCAGCAGCTACACCGGCTTAGATGTAGCTCACCTGCTCAGTCCCCCTGTGGTTCACTCTGGCTGGACCTTCACCCAGCACCCAGCACCCAGCACCCAGCTAGCAGAGCACTACTTGAGTCAGAGGAGTAAGGTCAAGTGCTCCAGTGTCCACCTGACAGCAACAGCAGAAATAGTTTATTTTTTCCTTTTCTGTTTGCGTATTGGTCATGCAGAAGCTGAAAATCATTCAGACCAGAAAATTATGCACATATTTTTTCAGAAAATAATTCTTGTGCTGCAGACCATACACTGTAATTAATAATTCATGTAGAAGGGGTGAACTTGACATGTCATAGGTCATTTTGTCTGTTCTCTGATTGGATTTCATACGCATTACTCATCAGCACAGCATGAATTGCAAATCTGTCAATTTTACAATCAAATATAGAATATTGAATTCATTGTAAGTGAATCTTCAAGCAGTCAAGCTTAACGATTTCTTTATGGGTATTTATGCTGTTAGATCACAGGCATTTCAACATTTCATAGCTAGTGAACACAAAAAGGTTGTAAATACAGTCAAATTGAACTTTGCTTTGAACTGGAAGGAATGTTTACAGAAAACATGCTGTGGTTACTACACCATGATACTACATTGTTAGTGAAGGAAATAACCTGCCCTGTCAGAAAACGTCAAAATATTGATCACAGTCAACCACTATATTCTTCTGAAGCAGTATGAAAAGGGAAAAAATGTATGGTGGAGATGGAAATACATACCTGGGACTTCTTGGGAAGAGTGTGTCTGGGAAAGATTGAATGCCTGTTTCTGCTGTCTAAATTTATAACAAGAAATATCATGTGTGAGTAAGCATGAGGAGGCTAATTTGGAACACCTAGCTTGAAAAGGAAAGCTTCTATTACGGCTAGTGCATGGAGCCTCAGTAATGAAAGCTTTTAACAATTTCCTGATCAGATGAATTTGGGTCTCTTTTCAAGCAATCAAATACCAAGAAACCACACAGCAAGAAAACAAATTTGAGCACCCTAGTTTATAAGCCTACTTGCAAGCAAGAGTGCAAACTGCCCCTTTCCACCATAACATCTATATTTATGCATTGCCTTTCTAAGCACTTTTGCAATTCATTTGTGCCTCTCGGAGAGCCAGTTGTGCATATAAAATTCAAACCGTCTCCTCAGCAGAATCCTAAGAGTCTTTTTCAAAACAGAAAGTAATTTAATTTCATTGGTTCTGTAGTGTACCATATGGTTTTGTTCTTAACTAAATGTGAAAATTTTTTTAAAGTAAACAAAATGTTTTAGGAGCTTGAAGAATAATAGAGAACAGGTATCTTGCTATGCCAAAAAACAATCTCCAGAACAAAATTCATAATAGGCCTACTGCTTAGTTCTTTTGTGGAATATTAAATGGTTACTGTTGTTGCAATAGAGATGGATGAGAAAAGATTGGCGTCTACAGCAACTATAGAGCATTAGAAAGAGCTTAAAGAGCCTACCTGCATATCTCTTGATACCTGTTATGTTCAGCTAGATGAAAAGTTAGATTGGTCCTCCTTCATTTAGCTCGGTGTTTCCAAGGTTGCAGTGGGCCCAGTAGTCTTTGTGTAGTCCCTTGATTTTAGGACAGCACAATTCCTGCTTCCCGAAGAGTGAAAACTTGCTATAATTATTATCTCCAAGTGTTTTTACTCCTCCCTTAGCAGAAATTGAAGTGCTTCCAAGTATAATTAGTTATCAGGCATCCAGACCAACTAACAGTTTGCAAGTTGTTTTCCCTTTCTATTCAGAAGGAGCTTGAAGTCGGTCACTGCCATTAACATTTTGTGACACTCTGTCATGATCCACATGTTCAAAATATGCATAGGAACATCTTTAGACAAACATGTCAAAGTGTATTCAAAGAAACCATGACTTGGTTTAGGGCACAGAATCCGTCAAACTTCTGAAGAGAGCCAGAATTTCAGATGCCTTTTGCTTCCAATCCTGCAGTAACCATCTAGGATCTTTGCTTGTGTAGCCTATTGACTTCTAAAACAAATTCTCAGAGAGTACTTGATTGCTCAAATTAGCTATTTTGGAATCTTTCTGAGTTTTCTTTGAAAATTTTGAATGGTCTCAACTCTGTCTTGGTATAAAGAGAAAGGCATATTTCCAAAATGCCCAAATCTTCTAAGTGACATCAAGAAGAAGCAGATAGCACTTCCAAAATAATCTTTACCTTTCGCATGGTATGCCGATTGCTGTTACAACTGTACCTCCTTTTCTGTTTTACCTCTCAAGAATATTTCCCCAATTTAGATAGTTTGGCCCTTCAGTTATTCAGATATTGAATGCTTTACCACAATTATCTGTGTAGCCCAATGTTTTTCCCAGGCTTATCTGCAGCTCCAAATCATATTCTTACTTTATGCAAATGCACACTGATTTTGTCAGCAGATCAGCCGGTATCATCTGCATAACAAATGCTGATGATCCATTTTCCATTCATCTCAGTATCTTCTTTTGTTTCTTTGATTAATTTCATTAAACTGTCACAGCATATCCTGAATAAAGTCAGTGATATCACACAGCCATGTTTCAGCCTTCTCTTGATCTCTATGAAACTTCTACTTTTGTCACCTATTATAACCATTTTCTGTTTCTAGAATAGTTATTTTCCTAATTGGCTCTCTGGCTTTTTAATTATAATGGATCTTGGAAGTGTTGAGCACTTTATGATGATAGCATTCAGCAGAATGTTTTGTAGTCAGTTTAACGCAAGTATACTATTTCTCTCAACAGGAACCTAAGCTAACAAAATAATCAGTGCTGCTGTTAGAAATATAACACCATCCAGCATATAATATTTTGAGAAAGTGACAAATAATTATTATTATAGAAATGTGACCACAAAATGGAAAGTGGTGACACATACAGGATGTACACAGAGTGTATTATATAGCTTCTACAGATAGATCTTTGTTATAATACTGATTTGGCTTAGCAAAATGTCTAATTGTTTGTTAGGCTGGTTGAATTTAAAGTATAAATTAACCAAATGTATTTAATAGAGAAATAAAGAAAACTGAGAAGAGAATTCTACTTTAACATTTTCCATAATTTTTATATAAAAAGAAATCTTTTTGGATTCCTATACCAGTTGGTCCAAAAACTGTAAAAGAAAACAGGGAAGTTCTATAAGGTTTGAAGGTTTGAAAACACCCAAATATTTTGCTATATCAAACCAAAAGAAAGAGTTGATCTTAAAAAAAAAACAATAACTAGTAATATTAATTTTCAATTTAGAGTTAAGTCAAACCAGCTTGTCTCACTCAGCTTAAGTGGTCTGAGATTTCACATGGACACAAACAAATCAATACCTTTGACATTCATATCTGCTCCAGAATTATTTTCATCTGGCTTTTAATTACAAAATCAATTAATATCAGTAGATATATTTAGGTACATTTTTCAAATGCAGACATATGATCAAAGTGAAATTATATCCCTGCTTTGCAGAGAATCCATATCTCAAGATGTAGCTGTTTTCAAAAATCCTGATTTTATGTGAGATGATCATAAAAACATTTGCCCTCAAAATGCCCCAATGGAAATATGCCCCTAAGTGAATATGATGAATACATCTCTACAATTGCAACACTGAACAGGTAGTTATTTATTTCTATTGGGCCCTAATTTGTCTGAGTAGCCATGTTTTGCAAGGGTAGCTTACGTTAATATTTTCCTAAAATTCAACTCTAAAAATCAAAATCAGTTAAAGCATGATAGCTGCAAGCCTGGCACAGAGGAGAGCTTCTGTGGTTGTCCAGTCTTCAGTTGATATAAATTAACATTGAGTCAGTAAAGCCATGTCCATATATCTTCTGATGATAACTGTAGTTTATTATCTTTCAGAGCCACTGCTGTCGACAACTGTAATCAGTGCTATCCTAATCGACATTGATTGTGCCAACTTAATCACTACATTTTTAATGTATATGATCATTTCAAAACTAAGCTTGGAAATAAGGAAATAGGCTTGTAAAGTCTATGGTTACTAGACCATGAGCTGTTTCACCATGTCTTTGTAGCTTTGTGTTTATTTCAGCCCTTTGTGTTTATTTCAGCAGTGCCCCGGTCACCAGGTGTGCACGTTAGTCATTCCTCTTTCGCTGGCCTTTGTTCTCAATAGGTACATGTTTGTTGTTCTACTGAGGTGAGTCAGTTACTAAAAACCTAAGAAAATAAAAGGCCTCCCCTCCCCTTCCTTCCCCCCTCCTCCTGCTGGTAGTACTGTTGCTATTGATGCAGATTAGACATTACAAAATGTATTTCAAAGAAAAATGAAAAGTTGTTCAAGAGTTCCTTGGGAAAAGGAGGAGTTAGCATTTTTCACTGTATTCATCATTATTCTGTCCATTGGTATCTAGGAATAAAAATGTCTAGGCCTACTCACTAGAATAATCAGACCTTCTGATAGGAAGACAGCTTTTCAAAGGCTGAAATATAACTAAATTCTATGCTGTTTGACTGACCAAAGCAATAAAACCATAGGAAGAGAGGAAATAATTTTTCAAGCCCCAAACGGTATATGACATGTGAGATGCCATGTATTTCTTGTCATTTCAAAGCAATTCAGAATGCCAGTTATTCTCCTTACCTAACTTATAATGGAAAAAATAACTACACTTTAAAAGTTCAGGATGGTTCTGTAATATAAATTGCACTGGGTTTTCCTGTCTCTTACCTTTCCGTGTTCTCTGCCCTTCATTTATCGTTCTTCCCTAATGAAAACCATTCCTCCTCAATTCTGTCTAAATCTACCCTGGAAGCTTTTAGTGTCTCTCTTCTTATTTATATGGGTGCCAGGATGCTGTGAATGTAGAGTTTCTGAAGAAATCCAAATTATTTTAAAAGAGAAAAAAAAAATATATCAGAATCTCCCATAGGAAAAATGACTGCATTTGTGTAATCAGGCTTTAGGTACGTGGTATTATTTGGTGAATCTTCCCTGAGATGAAAGTTCCCAAGCTATGAAGTGATTTTTGTATCTAGTAAATCAAATGGTATTCTTGAGCGAGTTCAAGAGTCTTGAAAGTTATCCCTATCTTCTGTCCTCATTAATTTCATCACTTTGCTTGATTATTGTTGCTAGGAGCTTGTAGGTGTCATGGGAAATCAATAGTGCAGACCTAAAGATGGTTCCTCAGATAATCAGTATTTTCCATTATTCATCTCTTGTATATATAAATAATTGTGTGCTTGTGAAATTAAGAATGACGCTCAAAATTGGAATGTACATGTAGCACTGCCATATATTTCATTCCTTTGTAGGGATACAGACTATCTTAAACTTCATGGCACCGGTTAAATGATTCAGTATTTTTTAGGAATACTTCTATTTCAGGGATTCACCTTGTAAAGAAGTTATAACTTCAGCTTTTGTATGCTTACATCACTGTAAAATAATTGTTGTTGAACAGTGTCCTCCTCAACTGCAATGTTATAATTCTCTCCTACTAAACAGAGAAACTTGATTAGTAAATTGACTCTAATTAGAAGCAAGATTAGCAGGTTTTAATTTAAAAAAGTTGATTACTCAATCTCTGGTTGTTGATAGCACAATACTAGTTTGTAGGTCTGGTTCCTTCATCTCAAAAATAATATGGAGAAGAAGTATGTGTCCTTGCTGTCCTTTTTGTTTCTTTGATGTTGCCTTTGGACACTGGTGACAGGATATTGGGTTACATGGGCTTTGGTTTGGCCGCTAATGGCTAATCTCATGTACCAACAGGGAAGCAGCAGTCCAGTTTCACATGTAATATTATAAATACAATATGCAAGAATCTGCTTTTATCTTTCTACTCTTCCTCACCAGATATTAACCATTTTCAAAAAAGGACCATACTCCTAAGACGAGAATGATGTTACCTGATTTCTCTGCTTACCTTTGTTTAAACTTAATTTCTTTTAATTTTCTTTATCATCTGTATGTCTGCTTTGTTGTTCACTGGGAAACTGGAAATTTTTCATTGTTATAGCTCCTTTAAAGTAAATATTAATGTAGGATCCTTTGCATAAGTTATGTAAGATTACAGCTAATATTAGTTCATTACTCTAAACCAGTTTTGACATACAAAACATACATGAGATTTTAGGTGATAAACAATCCTATCCACAGCAGGATATTTTAAATTTCAAATTTATCCTACACGCCACTTCTGATTACTTCACTTAGTAAACTACTTAGGAAAATGTTTTGTTAATCTTTTTGTTATTGTTGTTGTTGCTGGTGTTAAGAAATACCAAAATTTAAGGTGAAATTTATCTCTAATAGTACAAGATGACCAAAAAGTATCCAAGGTCTTAGAAAAGTTTCAGAAATACATTTTTTACACTTGCAAACTGTCCTATTAAGATATTAATTTAAACCTTTCTGTGATCATATAAGCATAATATATTTGGGGCAACTTATTGCACTAGTTACACTTCAATTTGTTTCTACTGACACCACTCCCACATTAACATCATTAAGGTGACAGTACTCATAAGTCCTGTCAAAAAAAATGTTGAAATACATTATCTCCTGTCAAAACAGTCTCATTACCTAGTGCCAAAATAGCCTCATCATGCAGTTTAGATACATTCTAATGCAAAAAAAAAAAAAGGAGACACTTGCCTAGTCTTGCCTAATCTTTGTTCCTTTACTACTAAATGGTCAAAAATTATTTCCCCACGTGTAAAAGGTTCATACATCATTAAATTTACTGTTTCTACACCTGCTTCAACTGTGTCAGATAGTGCAAATCCCAGTCAACCAGGCCCACTTCATTTCTTTGACACTGCAAGCTAACAACACAACTACAAATTACCAAAATTGAAAAATAGTTGTCAAAATGGCACAGTTCTGTCTGATGTGGGTTTTTATTTCTTTGCATTCATTGTGCTTTATGAGGATTTGGTCATTGAGGGTCACGCCAGCTGTTGCAATTTAGAACTTGATCTCAGTGCAGAGGAGTTGAGGGGATAGGTTAAATGTCCATGCTGATCCTTGTAGGTGTTCTACTTGTACAGCGCGCTGGTAGCCTGAGTATTTGCTTGGGACTTTGGGGATAGTCTTCAGAGGGAGACAATTGCATCAAGCAGGCCAACAGTCTGGTAGCTAGTTTCAGCTAGCTCGCTGAATTTAAATAATTCAGTGTTCTCTAGGAGCATAAACTGTGACTTTCTCTCAGAATGATTTCTATGAACTCTTGAAAGAAAAAGGAGGTCTTGGAAAATTCAAATATAGCTCCTTCCCTCAAAAACAGGGACAAGCAAGGGACATGGTCAGGTTGAACTCCTATAAAAGTACTGGACCAAATTACCTACCCTGCCTATAAACACTTGACTATTACAAGAGTTGAATAATAGCCAACATTGAGAAGAATGATGTCAGATGAATGTCATTTCCAGATCAAGAAATCTGGTGAATAGATCAGAGCAAGTAAATGTTTCTACTTAATTTTATTAAGATACTTGGTATGTTTCATATGACAAGAGAAAGCAATTTTGGATGAACGTACTATAGCATAGATCCAAGGCTGAGTAGAAGATAACTCAGAAAATGTAGCTGTCTGTCAAGCTGAAGAGAGAAATATAACATGGACTTTGGCAAAAGTCTTTACTATTCATTAAAAAGTTTAGCATAGATACTGTGTTCATCAGAGCTAGGTAGATGTTCCTGATATGTCTGATATATCAACTGTAAAGTAAAGGACAGAATCAAAAGTTCAAATTGGAAAATGATCCTGATAAATTGGAGAAACAATGTGAAAAAAGTAGGATAAAATTTAATAAAAACAAGTTAAAAAGAAGAATGGAACATTTTAAGACATTTTATGACATTCTTAATATTTTCATAATTTCTTTTAAGAATTCATATAAGTCAGATGGGAAGAGTCCACAGGAAAGCAATGTAGACAATTAGAGATCTAGAAAACAAAATCTAAGTGGAAGGATATTGTGAATTGTGGTAGGTCAGCTTTGAGAAAATAGTAAGACAGGACTCAATGACTTAATAAAATTACTCAATTATTTAATAAAAAGTTACTATAAATGAAGGAGGAGTAATTTAGTTTCCATATCCAAAGTACACAGTATAAGAATAAATAGATTTAAACTGCTTCAAGGAAGATTCAGAAAAAGTTTATAAATTTGAAAGTGAAGAAGAGCTGATTCTACCATAGGGCAGAGCAGGTAATCTATTTGTTTTCTCAATGGCACTTAATAGCACTGTGATTTGATCTGCTGGGACACTTTTCTTTCCTTTATGTACCTTAAAGAAATTTTAAAATACACATTTTTAGTAGATGGGCTGGCACCTTCTAAGAGACCGTGATCTTCCAAAACTCTTTTAGACAGTTCTGGAAATTCAGCAGGCTGGAAGGTCAAAGTCATCTCTTTGTCCAGGAGAAGGAAAAGAAAGAGAGAACAAGAGAGAGATCACTGTCACTTCTTATTCCAGGATGTGCTTAAGAGTGGGTGATATTAGAATGCAGGGAGATAATCATTGGCTTTTTTAGTTGATTCAGACAGTGCAATCTTCCATATTGCAACTTGTTTGTCTTTCATAAAAAGACTTTAGAATAAATGTATCTAAAGTACTGTCTGCACCTTCAAAGGCCTTCAGATAAGCTGCTTTTATTGAAATCCTGGAATCATTGTTGTAAGTTGAAATTTTCAGATGGACTGAAAAAATAGTTCTTTGATCTTTGCAGGATTATGAATGGACCAAATTACACATGGAAAAACAAAATTATCGCTGCTGTAACAGAGTGAATATCAGTGCAGTTTACATCAAGCACAAAGCACTCTATTGTACTGCTGGTTTTGAAAATGGTCAGATGTTTCTTGAGTCTAGACAGGAGAAAACTCTCCTGAATACTGTATGTATGAAATAGAAAAATGAGTAGCATATAATATCAGCCTTTATCCCGGTCATTCATGAATAAACTGAACAGGACTGGACCGAGCACTGCCTGGGGGGCACTGCTAGCTACAGGCCTCCAACAAGACTCTGTACCACTGATCACCTGGGCTCTGCCATCCAGCCAGTTGTTAAACCACCTCAGCGTCCACTCATCTATTCAACATTTCTGGAGCTTGCCCAGAAGGATGCTGTGAGGGATGGTGTCAAAAGCCTTGCTGAAATCCAGATAGATGACATCCATCGCTCTCCCCTCATCTACCAAGAAGATGATTCTATCATAGAAGGCTATCAGGTTGGTCAGGCATAATTTCCCCTTGGTGAACCCATGGTGACTACTCCTGAGCTTCTTCTTATCCTCCACATGTTCGGAGACAACAGCCAGGATGAGCTACTCCATGGCTTTTCCAGGGATGGAGGTGAGGCCGACCAGCCTGTAGTTGCCTGGGTCCTCCTTCTTGCCATTTTTGAAGACTGGTGTGACACTGGCCTTCTTCCAGTCCTCTGGCACCTCCCATGTTCTCCAGGACCTTTCGAAGATGATGGAGAGCGGCTTAGCAATAACGTCTGCCAGCTCCCACAGCATTCTCCGGTGCATCCCATCAGGGCCCAGGGTGTCAAGTTCCCTTAGGTGCTCTCTGACCCAATCTTACTCTACCCAGGGCAAGTCTTCCTCTCTCCAGACACCTTCTCTGGTTTCTAGGGTCTGGGATTCCAGAGGGCTGCTCTTGGTAAACACTGAAGCAAAGAAGGCATTCAGTAACTCTGCTTTATCTGTGTCTTTCCATGTTCCGTGTATGTGATTGAAGATCCTGCATTTAAAAGAGGAGCAGAGACATTTGGTGCCTCTGACATCTCCATGGCACTAGCATTTACAAGCTGGTTCCTAGCACACAAACTCCACTGAAAACCCGCTCTGTTCACCTAATGTCTGTTAGCAGGCAAACACAGAACTGCTTAAATCTTGAGCACTTCAGCTTCTGCAATGACTAATTCATACCTTAAACTCCTAGGCTTTTACTTATTATGTATTTCTTCAACTACCTTTCCCAAAAGATTTGATCTAGAAAGCAAGCTCTGAAACTTCTCACTCAACACAAAATGAAAACAAGGCTCAGTATTGTTCCCACTAAAACCAAGCACCTTAAATGCTCATCAGGAAACACATTTTTCTGGAAAGGTCTTCTTTTGAAGCAGAGAAAACATATGCATCTGGGTCTCACATCACAGCCCAACCACTGTACTGCTGGGCAGCACTCTCTTGCTGGTTAGTTATTTTATGTATTTATTTAAAGTGTAAGAAGGGAGATTTGATCTGTCTTGTTTTTAACTCCCTAGGAATCTATGGCTACAAGCACAGGTATAAATACCTGCCACTGCCGTGTAGGTGTTAGACCTGTATTTATATTTCCTCAGCATTTCCTACTGGTTAATTTTTTTTGTGCTCAGCATGGATGCTTATAGGAAACACATTTTGAGTGTCTCCCTAGTGAATTGCAAAAGGGGAACTTATCTGATCACCTAAAACATAGATGCTACAACACTTAAGTACTACTTGTGAAAAAAGATGCTTATCTACGGGGGAAGCTGACGAACATGCTAATTCGGAATAATTACAATGAGAATAGAGGGTGTTTAGCACCTTTTTGATAACCAGCACTTTACTGTACTAAATGTAAGCTATGAATTTAAAACATTATAATTAGCATAACACTCAAAGTTCAAACAGCAAATTGAAATTCTTAGAGAAACAAAGTTACTAGGAAGACACCAGGTCTTTTATTAAACCTGCTAACACACTTGGAATGAAAGCTGTCTTCTGGACTATGTGCTTAGAAGTTTCTTTTTTTTTTTTTCCTCAGTTTACTGAAAGGTAGCATATTACCTCTTCAAGCAAACCTTGTCTTTTATCCTTGCCATCCTAGCTAGAACAACACTTAGTGTTTAATTCATTTTCATGCCAGTAAATCTAAAGCACTCAAAGGTACCTGGAAACAGAATATGAAAGGACCATTAATAACAGTCAAATTGACATTCATTCTTGAATGAATATTCATGGCTATTTTTTTCTTTTATTTGCCCAGCTGCATTTAGAACATCGATTAATTTGCAGCTAAGACCTGGGTCAGTCGCCACGGACCTTGTTTTACACAAAGGATACAAAAACCTAGAGTTGGCTTGATAGGGAGTCTTAAATCAAGAGGACCAGGAGCTCCACACTGTACTCAATAGCTGCTTTAGAGCTGGCTGTTTTCACCCCACACTGTGCAGCTTGCCCCTTGCTTGAAGGCCTTTAATTCCATAGATGAAGGAATCTCACCCAAGTGTTTACAGCAGTTTCTATTACAAAGCTTTGTGCTCAGATTCTTATACTCTAATGTTCAGATGTGTGGGGACTACAAAGATTTTGCTAGGAAGAAAGGAGACTGTTACAGTAGAGTGCAAAATAATGTCAGACACCTGCTCAGCAACACTAAAGACAAAATATATTTTTTTTCATTATTGGAGTCAATCAGGCTGTTCACTTAATGCACATATTCTAAACAAAACAACCACACACATAGCTTCTTTGACTTCAGAAATGTTAGTACTGACATAGAGCTAGTCCAGAAATTATATTGTGTTATATATATATATATACACACACACACACATATATACATACATAAAAAAAAATGCATTACAAGTCTTCTTTGTGCTTCTTTGCCAAATAAAAAAGACATCACTTAGCCATATATCCTTACAGTCTATTTTGTTAAGTTGTAAGTATATTTGCATCCTTTGCCACAACTGTATGCATTCAATGCATCTTTGGAAAATGCAATATAAATTTGAAAGATTAAATCTTTCATATGATTATTCTCCAAATAGCTTTTATTTTTGTTATCCATTTTATTCCTTGTACATAAGATTTCTTTGTAGATTTGTATTCATTATATTTTGGCTGAAGTTATTTAAAGATATGAGCTTCTAGCATTTATTTCTTTAATAGTTCATAAGAGACAAAACTGGTTATTAATAAACAAGAAGTATTGAGACATATTTTTTTTTCCTCCAACAGTTACTGTGCACTTAGAGCATACTTTTTGTTTTTTTCAGGGAAATGTCCCCCCAAAATAGAAACTTCCTCAGGGAAAAGCAGAGCAAAAAAATATTATTAAATAGACTTCTATATGTGTGATATTAATCACCTGCTCACAGTTGCTTCTGTTACAGATTGCTGGCTGTCACTTTACCAGCTCCAAAGCCCTGAAAAAGGGACAGATAGAAGAAAGCATCCCTTAAAAGCTGCACAGCAAGCTGTTTTAGATCCCTTGCAGCCAGATGCCCTCCTGGGCAGCTTTGGGTTTTATTCATTATCCCCCGCTCCCTTCCATGTGCCAGGTGAGAGTGTTAAGTCCATCAGGGCTCCAACAATGCAGGTGGGAAAGGTCATCACAGAAAATTAGCTAGATTGCTGAATTTGGCCTTGCAGGATGTCAGTGGCTGCTTGTGTAGAGACTCAGGGAGTCTCAGAGAACTGCACAAGCCTCTTGGAGCCAGCACAGCTTAACATCACGCTGAGTACAGGTCACTGCATAACCCCCAGCATCTCTACCCTCTCCTTGTGCACGCTGTTCTTAGGAACCCCTGGTATTAAAACCTTTACACTCCTTTTGATAAAACATTTACTGCTTTGTTTGGTAACATCTGAGCACTGTAAAGTCCTTTTTAAAATTGCTTCCCAGTGATTGAGGGGAAAGGTCTTGGACTGTTGTGCAGATAGAAAAGGGAGGCAGGAAGGACTGGATTCACAAAGGACGTTTGTTGCACTACTACAGCGTTTTCTGTTGTGCAATTCCATCAGCACTAGCAGGAGAAATGTATCTGAAAGTGAATCAGAGCTGTGCAAATTAAACTCTCAAAAGGATCTTCAAGCACCTGTGACGTTAGGTAGCAACTGTGTGAAGTATAACAACTTCATTTTGTATTAGGTTGCCCAAATGGTGATGAGGATCCTCAGTTTTTGTGAAGTTAAGCCAAAATGACTTGGCTAATGACACCTACAGCTGGGAAATGTGACTCAGGACTGCTGACAAACTCTTAATAACATTCTTTCTCAAAAGAATCAAACATAGACTTTTAATACACATATTTCTGCATATTGTAGCTAAGTAGCCTGGCATTTTTTATTTGAGTTCATGTTTTATCTATTTCTAAAAGACTTTGTTTATGTCCATATAGATCTATATGAGCAAGCTTGTTTTATGTTCAAAACAGACAAACACTAAAAGCTGCACCTGGGGAGGAATAACCCCAGACACCAGTACAGGCTGGGGACCGACCTGCTGGAGAGCAACTCTGCTGAGAAGGACCTGGGCATCATGGTGGACGACAGGTTGACCATGAGGCAGCAGTTGCCCTCGTGGCCAAGAAGGCCAATGGGGTCCTGGGGTGCA
>JAUBNY010000645.1:2895973-2912167 GCA_032275445.1 Crypturellus soui | reverse complement strand
GCAGTGAGGAGGATGGGGCTGGCCTCTTTTCACTGGTGGTCACTGACAGAACCAGAGGAAATGGCCACAAACTGAAATACCAGCAGTTCCACAGGAACTTAAGGAAAAATTTACTGACAGTGAGGGTGCCAGAGCACTGGCACAGGCTGCCCAAAGAGGTTGTGGAGTCTCCTTCTCTGGAGATCTTCAAGACCTGCCTGGATAAAATCCTGTGCTCTAGGTGACCCTGCATGTGCAGGGGGGTTGGACTAGATGATCTCTAGAGGTCCCTTCCAACCTTAACGACTCTATGATTCTATGACACAGAAACATCAGGACTTTACTAATATATAGCTGATGAACAAAGCACAAACACTTTGCTGTAAAATTCTGAATTCCCGGTATGTTTTCTTTTGCTTCATGGCATAAATCATCCAAGCAGACAATAGAAATACCACCAGATGATTTCTATAGTTTGTGCAATCGAAAAGGCAAATGTTTTCAATGAGGTGCAGACTCAAAACCATTCACTGAATAACTGTGTATCTCTTCAATAACAAGTACATTGAAGTAGTTTTCAGTTCATCTAACAACCCGTTAGACTAGTGAGCTTTACCGAACAAAATATATTTTTACAAATTATTGGTCTAGCCCTGGAAGAGTTTTCCTGTAAGCTGAGCTTGAAGTCTACAGAGACACGTTAGCTGAGTATGTAAAGTATATGAATAGCATACATAAATAGTAAAGGACATCACAGTTCTATAACAATTTCAGACAAATCCTCATCTGAGACAAGGGTAGCCAAGCAGAAAAGCGCATAAATATAAGAGACATCAGCTTCAGAAATAGATTTACAGTAGTCTCAGGTAGCCACATACATTCACTCAATGCATCAGGGACTGAGAAGCAATACAATTTAATTGTGAGCTATAACATGTCAACATTCACATCAGTAGAGATGGAACAGTAGAGTAGAAAATCAGTAGAGATTTCCCCTATGCAAAGTTGTGTATTTCTAAAACATTACTCTGACTAAACTATATTTCTGGATATTTAGTTATAACTTCATTTTGCAACTTTTATTCATTATGTTTAATTGTAACCCTTTAGGAGCTGCAGGAAAAGCTTTTGGAGGACAGACTGAACTGAGAGACGAATCTTGGCATTTGGAGCTTACTGCTTTGTAGTCATGGTTATCTGAGCATAGAGGCTGAACCAATCACTCATTTGGCAGTGGGGTGAATTGTCATTACTTTCTCACATAACTTGTGGTGGAGAACCTGGGCAAACTGCTTTTCCTTCCTTCCTTCCTGTACAGAATGTGGACCATCGCAAAAAATAAAACAAGATTCGTCTCTTAGATCAGTGAGAGTGTCAAAGGAGGATCCTTGTTACTTCAAACTACTGTCATCAAGCAGAAGCTCTGCAAGAGAAAGGGCAGGTAAAAAAAAATGAAAATAAAAAAAAATAATTAAAAAGTAAGCTAATCTAGTTCACCTTTTCACTGACTTCCTTAAAAATTCTGCCAGGATGTTTTGGATTTAAGATATTGATTACCCGCAGGGCAGAAACTTACAGGTTCATCAGTATCTTCTGATACTTAACCTAGGTTGATAACACCCGGATAGCCTGTAGGATCTGCCTACAGCTATACAAATGCACGTGTGTGCACGGGCATGGACACAAAAAGTTTCACACACATCTACATTCAGGAAGAGTCACCCCTGTGTCATATGATTTAGAACTGAATTCAGCCCTCAGTACCTGCTAGGTGAACAGCTGATCCGTGTTTCCTTCACTCTTGCTTAATGCTGCTGCAATCCCATCAGTTTTGATGATGTTACGTGTGGTGTGTACATAAGCGAGGAGGAACGAGCCTATAGGCATGGAGGAGCTTCAAGAGCCTTGTTAAAGCTTGCTGGTTGAATTGTATTGGCATTGTAAACGGTCGGTACTTTCCCATTTCTTAATTTTTCATTATTAGATCAATAACATGTCTGGGATAGCAGTAGAAAGGGAAAAAATTACAAGAGAAAAATCAAACAAAGGAAAATGATAATTGCATTAAAGTCCTTAAGCTGCAAAATTTCTTCAAAAACAGCAGAGCAAGTAACTTAAGGATGAGAATTGCCTTGCTGTGGAGGAGCTGTTAGCTTTGCTTTGTGTGGCGGTGTGGGCTGGAGGTGTGGGTCATTCCCTCCACAGGACTGGATGCACAAACAAGGCCAGGGTTGGGCCTACTAGCTAAAATGCTCTCAGCTGGTTGAATTCATGATTTGGGGAAGGCTTAGGAGGAAGGAGGTCTGCAAAAGCTGAGAAGATTGAAAGCAAGTACCCTAAGCCAGTTACAGGAAATGCCAAGCTTGTGCTTCCAGCTCTCTTCTAGTCCTGTATGAGCCTGCCAGAAAACGCCTCCTCTCCCTTTTTTTTTATTCCCTTACTTTTGACAATTGGCTTCCAATTCGAGGCTAGGTATTTCTGCATATTTGCTGCCTTCTGAATCTTATTCATTTGCCTCTGTGGTATTTAACTCCTTTCTTCATCTCACTTGCATTCAACCATGTTTTTCTTTTCCTTCTCTGTTACTTTTTTGACGTTAGCTTCACACAGGGCATCTTTGGAAAACAATGAATTTATTAAAAACATAACTAGTAGGCAAGATAAAAGTAAAAAAGAAATTAATGCTATACTGACTGTGCTGATAGATCTGTTCAGAGCATCTCTTTGAAAAAGATTTGCAAATGCAAATGTATAGCAATGATACAGTTAACAGCATTTTTTTTCTCTTTTTGTTAAAAAAAGCAAATCTGGATGACGGGAATGAGGGTGATTTTTCAACATCACTGTGTCTGTACAGTGGCAAGAGCTGCTATTTATTAAAGAACCTCTCATTTTGAAAAATGGGTAAAGGGGGATGTAGATGGAGTGGTTGATTTATGCTCCATCAAATGGCCTGTGTTTTTCTATGTCTCTGAGCATTTCACAGAAGAGAACCTGTGCTTTCTTTCCATCAGCTTTTAATGGGTGGAAAAATTCCAAGAAATGTGTAAATGATCATGGAAAATAGCTGAGGTCGCTGATAAGCCACATTTTCATTGATTTCCAGGATGGAAATAGTAGCAAAACAAATTTTGGTAAGGTCCAATACTGTCACGGTAAGGATCAAACCTGAGGGTTTGGTCCCTGAAACCGCCGAAGTGCATTGTCATGCGGTTAGCAGAACGTGATCCGCTACCCAGTGGCATGAATAAGGATATTCCCCAGCAATGTAAACTATCTGGGAAATTACAGGCCTACAGGTAATGTTTAAAACAAATGGGCAAATTTGTATTTTGTGGGTTGGTTTTTATAGAGACGAATGGACCCTTGATTACAGGCACTGCGCTGTTTATGATTTGCAAGAGGACTGAGAAAGTTAAAGCTGTTTGCTACTGCTGGCAGCTCGGGCCACGTGGCATGAGGCTGTATCGGAGGCCCTGGTGGCAGCAAAGTGGCCGCAGCACCTTCAGAGAGGCCTCGGGTTTGCTCCACATCACCCCTCGCTGGTGCAGCCCCGTCCGTGCTCCGGGCACGTCTCGGGCCTTGCGCTTGTCGCCGCCGCGCAGGGCGGCAGGGCTGCTCCACGCGAGCACCGCGGGTGGGATGCAGGGATCGCAGCGCGCACCGGCGTGCCTTGGCCCCGGCAACGGGGCTTAATACTGGGGCAGCGGGACCTTTAGCAGCAACTGTGCGGAGTCTAATAATGGGCTTTTGCTAAAAGAAGCAGTAGCCCTGGGGCCTGACAAATGTGCGCAGAGAAAACAGCCTTCCCTCTGAGTTCCATACAGATATTGCCAGGGAGAACAGCCCAGTGAATTCATAATCTGTTTTTTCCACCTAAATGTATGGTCAGCCTGAAACAAGAGGTCTGAAGAGGATTAACTTGCGCTATCCTCTCAGTGGATTGTTAATGGGAAATGGAAATTGCAGTGCAGTGCCTGCCTTAATGATTTAGTTTCTGGGTATTCTAGTGGAACCATCGAACTAAGATATTTATATTTCAGCTCTCTAGCATCTTCTCTGTCATGGCCCAGCTCTCCCCTACGTAGCCATTAAAATCCGCTGGTCTGTGGTCCTTATCTGTGCAGCTATGTGTTGCCTCCAGCATATCAAAAACTGAAAATGTGCTGATGGCTTCAGATAAACTGAATTCAATCTCCAAACAAATAACACAGGAGATGCTGCCCTGTTTAAATAAATGGGAAAATGAAAAATGCAATCAGTTTCTACATTATTGTATATTAAATTGCCCCGGTCTGCAACAGTGCACTGCGGAATTTGGCCCTGATGCTTTGCAGACTGTAAGACTCAAGTGTGATTTGATTAACTTAACAAAAAACTTGGTCTTTCTATTAATAGTGCTGATTTTTCAAAAGCTAACACTAGAAGAGACCAGAAAACCTTACATATAAAAGATACATTGAAGCCAATTAAGGTGCTCAAGATCGAATACTCTTTTAAGGGTTTAATTCTGACAGCTCATGGTTCCTTCCATGGTTTGTCTCTTGACTTAACAGAGATAAAAGTTTAATTGGTAAATCTACCCTTTTTTTCCCAAGAGAAGTTGTCACCCATAGCAATTTAGCAATCTCATTATTAAAATTAATCTGGTTATCAAAACAGCATAGAAATTACGTTTTTCCCCATAATTCTGTAATAAGGTACTGTATCCACTTACAATTGCAGTGATTCTTTGGTGACACTTTCCCTTGTCCTCTTCCCAAGGACTCCTCAGATCAGATATTCATTTGTAACAGGTTCCTATCAACCTTCCCCCTGCCAACGTTTCCTTGACATGGGAACCATTTCCCTACCCATCACTGCTTTTTAAAACCAACCTTTTTCACTGAGAATGGAAGCATCTGGAGTGCTATGACTAGTTAATGTTTAATAGATCTTTTTCTCTTCTAGCTTTAGCTCAAATTATTTCTCTTCCTATGTTGATTTTTCTGGTTTTATTGTAATAGCTGTGTCCTGCAGACATCTTCCACTGAGATGAAGTTGCACAAATTTTGGTGACCTTAAAATGACTGTTCATGGCTCCAGTGATCATTGCCAGAAGATTCTGATGCTGAGCTGGATCTATACACTGTAATTAATCCTACTGTAATATTCTTTCCTTGGTATTTTTACCCTGTGTGTTTTTTTAATAAAAAATTATGTATACCCAACGCCTGCCTAACTTTTACAAATGATTTTAATTTGTCTGTGTTCAATTCTTACCCCATTGTAGATGAACACTTTCCAAGTCTTGCTTGGCTGTTCTCCACCCCCCTGCCCTTTTCTGTTGCAGGGAAGAGGGCATTTGCTAGTGAAGGGTTTCAAAGAACATGTAATAGGGATGACCGCATCCTGCTCATATGGGCATGCAGTGTGACCTGTATGTGTAGTGAGAGGCATGCTCAGCACCCCGGCCTGAGTGCGTTGCTTTCCGCACCTGTACATGGCTCTGCAGTCTGCACAAGCTGGAGTGTCCCCAAGTGAGGGGAAAAATGGGAGAGGCGGAGAGGGAATTATGCATGTTGTAAAGGTATGAGGTGGGATCTGTGCAGCCACGTGGCTGGCGGAAAGGAGACGTGATGATGGCCTTCGCTGGGTGTTTCAGGGAGAGCGAACAGAGAGTGCGGAGTGGCCTGGCCCAGCCACACCGCTTCATGTAGCATCCAGAACAGGCCTCAGCAGGCAGGACACATGTTCTAGCCTCTAACCGAGCTTGATTAATGCCATCTTGGGTATTTTTCTATTTCTTTGCAAGTGCTTAAAAAAAAACACTCACAAAAGATGCTATTTTAAATTGGATCATGAGGCTCCTCAGAAAAGAATCCATCCCCATCAGTGAGCAGTTACTGATGCGTCCAGAAAGCTGCAAGAGACAGAAGTACAAAGTGCCCCTTTTCTGCATGCGTCTTCCCAGTCCTCATCATTTATTAGGAGCTTCTGAGCCAGAAATTACAGATTGCACCTCCATGATTATATTTAATAGCAGCTGAAAGATAAATTCTCCATGAAACTGTCTTAACACCTTTTGGAGCTTGCTTGTATTTTGGTGTTTATAATATACTGTAGCAATGGACATGATTTAATTACACACAACAGATATATTTCTAGATGTAATGAAAGAGAAAAACATCAGAAATCTGAATGTTGCTTGTAGGTGAAGGCTGAGTGACAGAAAAGCCAGAAAACCCCTTTCCATTCACCCTCACGCCAGGTCACACAGTGGTAATGCATCCAGAAGTGACTAAGAGTAGAGAAAAGCAAGAATATAGAGAGATAAATAGTGGCAGGAGGAGGAAAGATCAAAGATTGCAATGTTTGCAATGACAACAATACATCTTTGCTGCCTTTAGCAGCCAGGCAGAATACTGTGTTTGACATGGGCTAGTTCAATACTTCTGTGTAGTTCTGATTCTTATTTTTTCTCTCTATGCTGTAGCAACTGCCAATTTTTCAAGGTTATGCTTGAATTTGTATATTTCAGATCTTGCATATAAATTAAAAACTAGCCTAGGCATTGTCTAGTGGTTAATTAAACATAATTTACTTTTAAAGAGTGATTTGCTAATTTGGCCTTTGGGCATCACAGATTGTATTTTATATGTCTGTTTCTTAGTCATTTAATAAAAGAATCATACACAGTACTACAGTATAATAATAACCTACAAAATAAGAGACTACAGTATCTAGTCACCCCTTAAATCTGTTAATATACACAAGATAAGGAGTCCACAGAGAATCATCTGAATTAAAACTATTGGAGACTAATCTATATGATTATATCAAGCTCTCAGTTTTCACACATGAGATAGTGGAGATACTAATTTTAGAAGAACGTTTGTAACAGTGAAACATTATAACAATCAGTCATAATTCAGTGCTTCAGCAAATATTACTTTATTTAAATTTACAGATGCCAAGCATTAAGCTTTAAAAGGTGTAATACTGTTTATTTGTGTCATACTTTTGAAATGAATAATTATCCCCTCATGTCAGTAAAGCCAAGCCGCAGTTCTTTCTTCTGGTGAGTGATTCTAATTCTTTTTACAAAGGAGGTGAAATCATGTCTCTCATGATTTGCTATAGATGTCTATAGCATGATATGCTATAGAAAAACATGGTATTTATGGTACTCGCTAATGATCTTTCTTTATGATCTTCATAACCATGAAAACGCATATATATGCAGAAGACAGTGCTTTTTAATGATACTTCAGCAACACGGAATGTGACAATTATGAACTGTTAGCAATTGGTAGGATTGTATGCCAGAACATTTCTAACAGTATAGTTTAATATGATGCTTTTGCATGGCAATAAAGCATGCATTTTTGGAGCAAATCAAAAGAAGCATTTTATAAACTAGGCTTTCTGATTTTTTTTTCTTTAAAATAGCAGAAACTTTTCCAGATTTTTTTTAACTTAAAGTCTATAGGAATATTAGAGAAGAACCATTTTGTCAAGTATTTGTTCTAACCTTTATCTGAATATGGGAATAGAATATCATCTGTGTAATCCCGCAGACACTGTTGAGCACCTATCCTGACCCAGTGCCGCCTACAGGTTTTGGCATACCCTAAACTGATATCTGGAAATACAGAGTTGGATTATTAGAGCACTATTCTATAATATAGGTAGGGAGATTTATGGGTAGTTTATTTTGATGTTTCCATGGTTTGGACTGATTAATTTTGAGATTTTTTTAGAAAATTCACTGGGAAATAAACAGTAAAACAAAAACCTTTTAAAAAACAAAATAAAAATGCTTGAAGTGACCCTTATCTACAACTTTGTTTAAAACATAGGCTTACAACAGACTGAGGCTTACTGGTTTTGTCAAGTCCGTAAACAATAGGTAACCAATATATTTTAGGAAAATACCTGGAAGGGATTGTACTGCATGTTTTGTATTCACACCTCTGGTTGTTACAGTGCATAGCTTGGAGGAAAAAAGACTCCAGACTCCATCAGTTTCAGGGAGTTGGATATAACAGCAATGACAGCGAGAGATTTCACTGGCAAACCTTCCCTGGCCTCTGATTGATAGCCAAAGGCACTGTTATTTTAGGAAAACCTATTCCATGGCTCCTTCTGTGAACAGTGAGCAAAGAGACATATAGCTATAGGATGAGAAAGGGCAGTAAGAACACTCTATTTTCATCTTCCCTCAATATACCACCACACATAACATTATTTTTATTATATGTCATTATTTATTCATTTAGCAGATTAATCTCTGAACACTTACTTGGGGATAATCACCTCAATTTCCTCCTACTCATTTGCACCACAGATCTCATTTACATCTCTTACTTTTTTCGCCTCTCCCCTTTCTTGAAGCACCTATGAAGAGAAGAAAATCTCAAAGAACATGAAGAAGATCCATCTGACAGATGACCTGGTGCCAGCTGATCTCCCCGTAAGATTTTTAGGCCTTGCTGGGACAGGTAGGCAACTATTCGCAGGTTCATGGATGTGAAATATGCCTGCCTTTCAGCAGCAGGATAGCATAGAAATTTCATGCTATTTAGGCCCAAGGGAAAAGGTAATAATCTCTGCTAAAAAAGAGAGTCTGCTTTTAGGCTATGCAGTTTTGCACTTGAGAACACAGAACAACTGGCAGCCTTACAACTGGAACTACAATTGTACTTGGCTGATTAATTGCTACTTACTTAATAAAATACTTAATAAAATACTAAGGGTAGGAGACCTTCTCCTACCTAATGTGCTTTGCTTTTTTTTTTTTTCCATTTGAAAGCAATTTTTGAAGAAGCTGCTATTAAAGATATTTTATACTGGTTCATTTGACTGACATCTAAAGAGTACTTCTTTATCGGCCATGTTCTTTAAGGTAATGTATCAAGGAGCTCATTGCTAGAAAGAAAAGCTCAAGTCCTGACTTTGAAGAAAACAGAAAACTTCACGTATACAATAGAGTCAACACGCAGCGGTCGATTCATTTTTCAGAAGCATCAGAATTTTGCAGAAAAAAATCTGTGTAGTATAAAAGGTGCATTACAGATTTGGACTTTACTCTCCTTTCTACTTTCTTGTACAAATGAGACAGCACTTGTATGGAAATAAGAGCAAAAAGGCAGGCAGAAATGAGACGAAAAGATGAAGAGACTTCATGTCTCAGCAGCATGTTCTTTCTTTGCAGCCTCTCTTCTCCAAAGCTATGGGCTGCAGATGTGTGGAGCTGAATTGCACTATTGGGAAAGGAAGAAGATGACAGACTCCACACCAGGCAATCTGAGATAATCTTTAGACCCAGTAGGCATCCGGTGGCAAAGTACTCAGAAAAATAAGTGTTTCAGAAGTATCCACTCCCCAGGACCAAAATCTTGTGATTTTTGAACTCATCACCTTTTTCTGACCACATTCTCATTTAGAAAGGGGTCACATCCCTTAGGAAGCAGATAGCAAGGGCACACCTAGCAAAACTCATGACTGGGAATAAAGAGAGCCTAGACACTGGCAGCAGTTTCAGGAATCATCTAGTAGATGGGAGGTTATGCACTGTTTCCCCTGCCTTGGATGTCTATCTAAGTGCAACTCTAAGTGTTTACTCAGTGTGACAGCCTGTGTTCATTCAGCACAGACTCTCATATGTCACCTTTACACTGAGAGACTGTTGGTCCTATTTCTCAAAAAAAAAATGGTATCTTGGAGGAAAATGGGAGGAGGATTGGGTAGCCTTTTTGCTGCTGAATACAAAGAATGTAACTAATATGCAAAAAATCACAGCTGGCCATTTTGAGTCTTTTCTGAGTTCTCTGGAAGTAAGTGCTTTCTCTTTGCCTCATGGGCAAAGACATACTTCAGGAAAAGTTTTTTGCAATTTTGCAGAGCAGAGGAGAGCTATGACTTTGCACTAAATTGAACTCGGAGTAGTTCATATAAGCATATGACTAACATGTACTTGTTTCATTTTTGCACAAGTTGTTTTATTTTCTCAAAATTTATGGGGCACAAAATGCTTATATCAAGTCAGACATAAAATGTGGTTTATGCTCATTCTGGAGAAGTCAAGTATATTCTTTTTCCAGTTTCCTATGCCAGATGGACACATTGTTTGCATTATCTAT
This sequence comes from Crypturellus soui, assembly GCA_032275445.1. NCBI lineage: Eukaryota > Metazoa > Chordata > Aves > Tinamiformes > Tinamidae > Crypturellus > Crypturellus soui. The sequence goes on along the minus strand of JAUBNY010000645.1, from coordinate 2,902,064 downwards.
GCTAGCAATTACCGAGAGTCAGATACAGAATCTGCACCTTTATTCAACAGTCTTTAATAATTTAGTACTAAAGGTTGAGCATTTATTTAAAAATTTCCCTGAAAAGAACGGACTTGATTTGATGCTTACATGTGTCTTATGAATGGCACTTTATTAAACAAATACATTCATAATTAAATGATCTCCTTTGCCAGTTATTGCAAATTTTAATTATTAAATGACAAATGCAGACTTTGCATTTACAGCTTTCAACTGAGAGTCCCAGCTCTTTCTGCAAGCTACAGAAGAAATGAGGTATGTTCTTTAGGTGAAAAGGAACATCATTTATGAAGAAGACACTGACCTGAATGTGTGCAGATATTTGTTCATCGTTTTTAACTATAAATGGAAACCTTACTATTTCTGTAATAGTATTATACAGCAGGCTAAATTTTGAAATTGTTGTGTGTAAAAGTACCTTTCAAATCAGGAAGCCAAAAAAAAAGAATAAAGATCCTTATATAACGGGGCATGTGAAGCCATCTAGCAAGCTAGCATCTTCTATGTCAAAAACAGGCATTGGGGACCACAGAACCTTAGAAATGTTGGTGGGAAGGGACCCCTAGAGACCATGTAACCTGATCTCCCACTGTCACCTGTACTAGATCAAGTCAGACATAGCTTCATTCATCTGGGTCATGGACACCTCCAAGGATGGAGATTCCACAAACTCTTGAGTGAATTACATGACACTTTTGGTAAAGAAGATTTTCCTAACAACCAATCTGCATATCGTGGCTTCTGCTGTACTATCTTGTTATACTGTCTGCCACTACCAGGAAGTGTTTTGGCTTCATCATGCTTGTAACTACCCTTCAAGTAGCTGTAGGCTACTGTTAGGTTTTTCCCTTTGTTTTCTCTTTTTCAAACTAAACAAGACCAGCAGTCTCGACTTCTCCTTGTAAGTCATGTGCTGTACACCCTGTTAAAACCCTGTTAATCGGCTGCTGTATCTCCTCTCCCATCTACATGTTCCCTTGGACCCTCCGAGCAGAACAGTGTGAAAGCCCCTCGTAGCCTTCTCCCTTGCACCTGCCTCCATTTTCAGCTCTCCCTCCCTGACCTCTGTGATAAGGTCTCTGTGGCAGCCGGCATATGTTGGGCTTGGTGAACTTCAGATGTAAGAAAGCTGGCAAGAAAAGGAATGTAACTTAAGCATAAACAACCTCCTAATTGCTGGGAAACTGTGAATGTATTGCTGCAATGTGTGGAAAACCTTTGAGTCGACAGATGGTGAGCACCACTGCCAGATTATGATGACAGGAACTGTGTCAATGAATCTGGTATTCTCTACCCAGTCCTACAGCTGGTATTGGCCAGGGTCACTGTGGGAGAGACCCAGAAAAGACACCAAGAAAGAGAAGGGAGAGAGTCCCCGAAAACCCGAGAGGCCCTCTGGGACCCCAGGGCTGTGCACTGTGCACAGCTAGAGCCCCCACGCTGACGCACCAGCCTCCGAACTGATGTGCCATATCCACAGCACAGGGCCAGGAGCTTATGTCACAAGTTGTGCATATCTCTGACCAAAATGCTTTGGTATCCAAGTCCAGTTAGTGTCTGCACTGTCAGAGATCTTAAACCATACCACAACGCACCAATAAACGTACCTGAACACCCTCCTCCAAGTCAGCAAGCCCATTCATGTTGACATCAGCACATAAGAAGGACATACGAGCCTGAACCAGGAACATTCCTCCGACTACAAACCTCATTCACAAGTCCTGACATTTCTATAGCTATAAAAAAGTGCTGCTATAAAAAGTGACACATTCAGTTTATACAACAAGGAAAACTGGCAAGCAACAAGCAAACAAGGAAGCATTTCAATTAAACACCAGACTTATGAAAATATTATCCTAGCGAAGACTGTCACAGATATTTTGAATCTGGCTGCAAAGACTGATTACAACAAGACTGGAAAGGAGTAGAAAGCAAAAAGAGGAGTAACTGGGTAGGCAGGGATATACAACTCTGCATAGCCCAGAGTGGCTGCAGAAAGTATGAACTATTTAGTAGTAGTAGAAGTACAACGGGATTTGTGAAATGAAGAGGGGTAGCAGATACTGGCTCAGACACAGGCTGTGAGGTCAAACTTTCTGTTTGGAAATCATCAAAAGCCTTACTGAATCTGAAGCCTGGTTATTGAGGCATTACCAGAACAGGGCAAATTTTATTTAAAAAAATGGATTTCTGGAACTTAAGTCTAAAATTGTGGGTAATTGAGACTGTGGAGGAACTAGTGATTTGTTTGGATTTAGTTCTATGGCATAATAGCTGTGAAGTTCAGGGCCAGCATCAGGGTCTTTTCAGTCAGAAGAAACTCCCTTGAGATTTGTGGCAATCTTCTGATTGTAGAGTAAAAAACAAAGTGACACTTTTGGCGACAGAAACCAAGTAATCACTTGGCTTTGCACAGCCACAGGCATGCAGAAGAGGGAGAAAGTGAGGCCCCATCTCACTAGTGCCACCTGAGCTACAACCTTCTGTCACCTCTGGTAGAGGCAGGAGCCAGAAATTCGCTCCCAGTCTCCCAGGGAAGGCTGAGAAGAGCAACAGCAGAGCTGACACATGAAGTAAGGGACTTGCACACCCGATCGAGGAAGGGATAGTGAATGATTTATGAAGTTGAAGGAAGAGAGACCAAAGGCACCATCACCACCTACTCAGCTAGTCAGTGGGCAGCAATGGTGGAACTGTCCTCCTAGACCAAACTGAATAAGACTCTTCAAGTCCAGATGCTGGTACTCAGTCCACAGTACTGGCTGCCAGTAACCCAGTAAGTTTATGCTTGCTGCATAAGGGATACAAATATTTTTTAAGATTTTTTCCCCTTTTTATTAGTCAAAAGCTTTAATTATGAAAGGCAATATTTAAATTATTTATGTAATTTTTTAGAATTATATATACATAAATATTCAGAAATTTCTCACAGAGACAAAAATGCATACAACAAAATAAGGATGTAAAATGAAGGGTCTCAAGGGCTATAAATATGGTTTGAAACACAATTCGACTCCAGGCTTTACTTCCACTCAATGTATTTTTACACTGCATCTAATCTAGGCAGGCAACTTACATAAGAGGATCTCTCACTTCCCTTCTGAATCTCTTCTCAGATGTGACATGATCTTCCGCATAGGAAAACAAGACATTTCAATATTCTGTTAAATGTGGCAGATAATTGTTAAAGTTTGCAAGTTTGGTTTTCCATCATACATAAAAGAAGTTTCAGATTCAAATACATGAACCAACATTAAAAGATTACACGGACATTAGGATTTTAAAGGTATTTTCAACCTTTTTGTGAGGCAAAGCTTTTCTAGAAATAAGATTGTACGTAAGAGCATATTTGACTGTGATTTTTTTCTCTTTGTAAGTACTCTGCTAATCTGTGTTAGGTGGAAAAGATGGGTGCTAATGACTCTAAGAACCTAATTTAGCTATGTCATCTGTCATCAGACTCACTTAAACTTGTCTACAAGGAACCTGTACATAGAAAAAATGTGTGAGAAAAACCTCCAAAGCCACTCCTCATACTGGAAATGCTGTTAATCATAAGAAGGACTGACATATAAAAGGAAACTCACTATACCAAATTGCTGACTATAACAAATTAGGGTAGTATTACAGCACTTAATCACACAATTTTAGACTGAGCTTTGGTAAGTATTAGTTATGGCAATTATAGCGTCTCCGTTCTGCTGTAATACCATCTTAGTGAAAGAACATAACACAAATGTCAGTGACTTTTTCGCTGGTTTACCTCCAAAAGAAAAACAGGTTTAAAGTTTTATCTGTGTCTTGATATAATGTCTAGACAGGTCCCATTATCAACTTTCCTGTCCTCTTCAGGGAGTATTCTGGCTGCGTCTTGCTTGGAGATGGCAAACTTCACATATTACTGAATTTATACTGCTCAAATAAGATTTTGATTAAAAAAAATCCTTCTTTGTCTGTATTTCATGGTTGCTAGTAACACCTTCAAGATTTGTCCCCACACTAGGCAAACTAACTAGCATTTTTTTGTGTTTTTCATTAGGCAGAGGTTAAATGTTAACCCAGTATGGCCAGCCACTCTTTTCTCTCTTTCCTTCACTTTGTCTTTGAGGGCAAAGATAAGGAAAGAATAAAATATAGTACAGCAAAGAATAGTACAGCAGTAAAGCTGTACTTTCTGACAGTGTGATTCATAGATGTAGGCTGTATTTGAAAACATTTCTAACTCACTTTTATGTTGCAAACCAATTAGTTTTTAAATTGACTGTTCCTTTAATGTCACCATCTGGTTTAGGATTATAGTAAAATTTCATAATGAATTCTACCTTGTGTGGTTTTTGAAGCAAATTGGGTCCAATTCTCACCAGTTTTCATGTAAATTAGGTGCGTGTATAACATTGAGAATCTAAACATTGAGAATCTAGACTTTCGAGACTTAAAACTCTTTTGTGAACAGTCCAGGCAGTTTTAAGCAAAAAACCTTGGTAATATTTCACAGTTCCGTAGAGGGCAAAAATGGATTTTTGTTATCATTTTATGTGACCGCTGTCTTTTTCCTGTTCCTAAAACAAGCGTTTTGGAGATGTTTACAATACAGCATGGCTACTGTGCATGTTTTGGTTTGTTTTCTTTTTCTTTTTTTATCTTGCTTTTGGACAGCTCATATTCTTTTGAGAGTGCAGTAAAGACCTTTGCAAGATACTTGCCCGCTGAGGCAACATACTGCGTTCCCAACACTTTGACACAAGCAAGCAAAAACATGAAATTTTAGGAACAGATGTAAACTATCACATAACTTTAAAATATAAATAATAATACAAGCCAAGAAGGTACTCATTTGTGTGCAAATTACTGGTAATTTTTTGACATGTAGTGAGACAATCATAAATATAAATCTCTACAACTGATGGATCAGATTCTAATAAAGCAACAAAAGGGGTAGGAAGTATTCCTTATTTTGAAGCCCCTCCCTAAACCTGCAACTCAAATCTATTTCCTAAACCTTATAAATTTATGCCACTGTTTTCTAATACAGAGCGCATGCGTGTTACATATTCAGAAGTCACAATGTTTTAAGCTACAGAAGACATCCAACCGAATGCTTCTATGACTGGCCCACAGGTAAAGAGAAGGACTTCAAGGTGAATTAAGTTTTCATTAGACTTCATCCTCTCCCCACTTTCTCTATCGACAACCGGAAAAAAAATGGCAAAGATCTCCAGACTCTCTCCTACCAAATATGGTACAGCAATAGGGCAAACATTCAGTTTGTGTAATCAACCCAGTGCCATGAGGTCTTTATTTTAGACTCCTTGTTGGGAGATTAGTTGTCATGTAAGAAAACACACTTCAGACCACAGAGATCTCAGACTGCTTAAGGTTGGAAGGGACCTTTAGAGCTCAGCTAGTCCAACCCCCTGCTCCAGAAGGGACACCCAGAGCACGGGGCACAGGGCGGCATCCAGGCGGTTTTGGAAGATCTCCAGAGGAGACTCCACAACCTCTCTGGGCAGCCTGTTCCAGGGCTCTGTCACCCTCACAGGAAAGAAGTCCTTCCTCATATGAGATGGAACTTCCTGGGTTTCAGGTTGTTTCTGTGACCCCTTGTCCTGTTACTGGTCACCATGGAGAAGAATTTGGACCCATCCTCTTTACCTTCTCCCCTAAGGTATTTGCACACATTGATGAGATCTCCTCTCAATCTTCTCTTTTCCAGGCTAACCAGGCCCACCAAGTCACACTGAAGATTAACATCACCAAAATGGTGGTGCAGTTTCCTGGAAACTACAAGAAACAGATGACTTAAGATGTGGATGATGCCCAACGTTCACGCGCAGCCTGTTGCTGCCAGAGCACCAACCTCAGAACCTTTCATCGCCCCATGCAGATGGGGTGATTCCATGCAGCCAACATAGAATCATAGAATGAATCATAGAATCACAGAAGGCCTAAGGTTGGAAGGGACCTCTAGAGGTCAGCTAGTCCAACCCCCCTGCACACGCAGGGCCACCTAGAGCACCTGGCACAGGGCTGCATCCAAGCGGGTCTTGAAGAT
>JAUBNY010000645.1:2869911-2888968 GCA_032275445.1 Crypturellus soui | reverse complement strand
GCGCTGCTGGCCGAGGTGTCGGCGCCGCCGGAGCAGGGGCAGCCCATGACGCAGCGCGCGCTGTCCGTGCTCGTGCTGGCCAGCGCCGCCCTCATCGTCTACTTCGTGATCCGCACCGTACGGTGAGCGGCCCGGGTGTCCTCTGCCCGCGGCGAGGCCCCTCGGAGAGGCGGGGGGAAGCCCAACCTTGAGCGCTCCCAAGTCTTTTGTTTATGAGGCCTTTCGCTATCCTAGCCTCGGAACAAGGCCATGGCTTAAGGGAAGCGGCGCAGTCTTTTACCTGAATGGAAATGGATGAGGGAACTTCTGGGAGTGCTGTCAGCTCCCCGCTGTGGGGTTTCAGGTTCTGAGTAGTCATATGCAAAAGGCCAGAGGAGGTCAAAACTCACCGGAGAGACTGGGCAGAGAACCTCCCATACACTGGATTATTTTCCTGTGTGTTTTCCAGGATAAGGGGTAATTATTTGACACCAAGAAGATTCCTGTTCAGCATTTGAAAATGGAATGCTGCCTTCTAGGTGTTGACATGGATAGAAATGTGGAACCACAGATATATGTTGTTCTGTGGTACTTTTCATGATAGGCTGAGCCTTTAATATGGATGTGTTGTTGTCAACAGTTTCCACAGAGTAAATGAGCTGTTCTTGATGATGTGTTTATGAATTGGAAGAAAGAAAACAATTTAGGCAGTTTGTTGATTCTGTAAGGCCAGATGGATGTTTGTATTGTATTCATGGTTGTAGCAATGCTTTTTTCCACAGTTGATAAAACCTTCATCTCTGCACGAAAACTTAAATTCAAGGATGTTTTGTTTGTTTATACTTATATAATTATAAAAACATGGGTGTTTAAGGACCAGAGTTGTGCAAAACTCTGCTGTGTGAGAGCAGAAGCAACATAATTCCTTCACACTAATTCTCATAAGCAGAATCCTAAACATGCATAGCATCTATTTTGCTGTGATATAAGCAATACAGTTTAACACCAGAGATGAGATTGTCTGTAGTCAAAACTTGTGCAATGTGAAAACTCAGTGCTGTTGAAATGTAGAGTAACTCTTGAGCTACAAAGAGTGAACTTAATCTGCACTACCTGTTATTGTGCTTTCTTCAAACAAATGTAACTGTCATCAGAATTGTGTCATTTTGTCCATAAATTTTTGAAGTATGTTTTTAATTCGACCTTTTCCAGCCCTGTCAAACTGTCTGAATGAGCCCTCTACAGTGTTAGAAACTTGAAATTTTTTTTTTTTCAATTATGAATAGAATGATGCTAAAGCATCCCTTCGATTTGATGTGCCCTGTTAAGGACAATCAAGTAGTTTAATAGTTTGCAGGATTAAATGGTAAAGCCTTGGTGCTTCAAGCATTCACATGTTTAGTTTTAAGTGTATGAATGATTAATTTTGCTTAATGGTGCACAAAAATATCTCTCAACTGGGTGCCCATCTATTCTGAGTTTGATACAGTCCTGGAAGTTGTGTTTTGTAAGTTTTGCTGGTTGGAAGTGCTTGACTTAAGCATTCAAGAGCAATCTGTAGTAAGCAGTGCCTATCATAAAGCTCTGTGGTTGCCCATAGAGCTTTTTTGAAGCGAGGTTTTGGGTTAAACCTTGAGTCTTTGTAAATTGTACTCACAAAGGTTGTTTAGTTAGGGTGAAGGATGCTGAAAAAAAGCTAACAAACATTTATTTTTCTCTTTCCCATTTCTTATGTGACACTGAGAGGAGAAAAAAAGAACACTTTCCCCTTCTAAAAATGAATTTCCCCCAAACTTTTTAGGTTTGTTTATAACTTATTTATAATGCATCTTAGAGGGTGATTGGAATGTTGCGAATACTGTTCTTAGGCACCTAGCTTGAGTTTGTAAATTCTATGCCTGGAGTTTCTGAAAGTAAGCTTTAGTTACAGTGTTTCAGTGAATTTAGATCTAAATGCCTAGCAGACAGTTGTGTTTTAAAAACAACTTGTCTTTTTTTCCAGTCTTAACAGCTTTCACGTAGCTGCTGTTTTCTAAGTACACACTAGCTGTAAGTGACTCTAATAAGCTTTTTGTAGAACAGATGCCTTTGCATGCTGTGTCGATGATCTGAGTTCCTGATCCGCAAAGACTGGAGCAATGCGTATTTGTCGCGTATAGAAGTAGTTCTGCAAAGCCAAACAAATGCCCTTAATGTGTGTTGAGTTTCGGTGGGATCATAGCCCAGATAGAGAAGCCACAGAATATACTAAGAAAAGCAGATGCAAAAACACTCATGAGCGCTACATGTTAATCTTAAAAACATAAATCACTTCATCTTCTTCTCCAATAATAATGACTCTACAAGTTTGTTCTTTCTTCAAAGTATGGAAAACTCTTCCTGTAAATGAGCATATAAGGTTGATTATGGCAAGAAATAGATATACGACCTGTTGATTTCTTGATTGCGGTAGCATTGACCTTGATGGACACTTGAGTATCTGCCAGATATTACTACATATTTCTTCAACATGGCTTTTGTTTGAAAAAGCTTATCCTGGCCACATTGAGTGTGTGTTTTTGTGGTAGGGATTTGTTCTGTTTCACGCTTCAGGTCAGACTTTCAAATAAGTTGACATGCAGTGTAAGAATACATTCACTGATAAAGCAATGCAATTAATATAGGATATATATTACTCTTTTCTCTACAAAAGAGATGTTTGAGATTTTCAAGTTCAGTGTTGCATATGCTGCTGCTGTTTTTATTTACCATATAGATGATTTAACTCAGTTAAAATTAATGATTTTTTTTATTATCACTTTATATACATATATATACTTTATATACATGATGACAGCAATGACTTGTTGCCTCTCTATTCATTTTCTCTATTTAATTTACGTTTTCTTTCATACAGAAGCATAAAACATCTAGAGAAGATGTAAAAATAGTTTTCCTCATTCTCTGTGATCTCCAGGAAGTAGACCCTATGCTTTTGCTTATCTGGCAGTTGTGTTCATATAGCAAGGGCCTATATAGCCATTCTGTATTCACTGTGTACATTTGCAGGTGGTACTCTTGTTGGCCTCAGTCATTTCTTTTAAATTCTTGACCTCTAAATTTTACCCAGAGAACGCACTTTACATACCATATTTTATTAAAAAGAAAAAAAGATGATCTGTATCAATATATTTGTGTTTTGAGGAAATTTTTCTTACATCATTATAGTGGAAAGTAATTTATAGATCTTATATGTTTTAAAATACATTTCAGGCTCAGAAGGCGAAGCAGAAAAACACGAAGATATGGAGTTTTGGATACAAACATAGAGAACATGGAGCTGACTCCATTAGAACAAGATGATGAAGAGGATGATACAACACTGTTTGATGCAAATCATCCTCGAAGGTTTGTATATAGAAGGTAAATACTTCTAATAATAGAAAAGGAGTGTGGATGAAGAGCAGTTTCACCAAAAAAGCTCCTTATATGCATGCAGTTGGAGAAGGGCTGTTGAGATCCCTTGAATTTTAAATGGTTTAGAGGTTAGTGGGCAGGAAGATAGACTTAGCACTTCAGTTACTCCTTATTTACTGCAGGAAACCCTTTTTTCTTCAGCATTTGAGTCCCAAACAAATGGCAAGTAGTGTATTTTTGTTCTAAATACAGTATCCTTACTGCAGCTTATCTTGAAGTTCACTGCTAACTTCTACATTTCTTTTATCTTCTCAGTTTTATGTGTCCTCTCCTACTAGTTCCAGAACCTTGTTCTACTTTTCTTTGCTATAATAATCAGCAGTTGATAATGGTCCTGCACTAAGTTTTAGCTTTGATATTTCTGCACAGAGAAACATGCTTTTTGTTTGTTTTGTGGTTTTGTTTTGTGTCATGCTCTGAAACTATCTGTGCAGATACAGGAAAAATTTGTTGTAGATAACCTGTTCAGTTTCAACGCATGCATTTTAGTAAGTTCTGAATTTTCCTATGCTCAAAAGCTTTGAATGGAGATAAGATGCTTTTTCTAAGCTTTGTCAGCCCCTCTGGGCTTTGAAATTGCAATTCAAAATTAATAAAAATAAGTTTTCCTAATTGAGTAAATCCACAGGGCTGCATATATAGAGAGCTAAATTCTTAAAATGCTGAGTACTACCAAAAATCAGGAAAGATACAATGATTAATGTTAATTTTGCTGGTCACAGTTGGCAAGTGACTCAACACTTCTTACTGTGAAATGAGTTAAACTCTCAAAGAAACAATGCAGCAAATGCAATGCACGGTGCCCCAAATAAATTAAAAGTAATGGAGTCAAAAGTCAGACTGTTCTGCTGATTATCCAAAAGCAGCTGTTGGATAGCAATTCTGGAACTTGATATGAAAGAAAGATGAAGTTGTTCTTACATTTGTCTCCAGAGGGAACATTTTATTTTATTTATTTATTTATTTATTTATTTTCATACGTGCTCAGATCTGTGAGTATTTATGTCCACAGTTAGTTTTTCCTTAGTCTCTCCCCTACACATTAAAAGCTGGCATATCATAACTCACTTCCGCATATTAGTTAGTCCTGTGGCATTTATGGATACCTTTTGGCAATAATATTGTTCCAGTATAAATAATAAAATGATGTAATAGATAATTGCTATGGTATATCCAGGAATTCCCTTAATGTCTCTTTTGGGTGTTGACTTTTCTTGTAATACAACATACTTGAACTTCAAGGTATTTGATGACCAGTTAATATGATACTTCCTCTTAAATGCATAGTTACAGGATTATCAAGCAACTTCTGTCCTATGAATGAACATGGTGACATAATTTGTCCTCATTCAAATTTAACTCAACATTATTGTGTTCATGTTACAAAGGCTTCTTGATGCTCTTGTGTACTTGCTTGAAGATGAAACAAGCTTATATGTTTATCAAAAGGATGCAATACCATTAGCAGATTAAGTAGGTGTGTATGTATATCTCTATATAGTATGTCTTCTACTGCAGTTTCCTGTAGTCTCCTGTCTCCTGTATTTATATACGTATTTTGGTTATGATTTTGAGTTTACCTGTTTCAGAGATTTGGGGGGATTACATAAGCTTTCAGATACTGGCATGATAACGTGTGGCCTGCCTCAACATCTTTAATCTTAGGTTGCAGTCTAAGCTTAACTTGCATTTGTGAGTAAATCTCAAATCCATACCTTGAAGCATTTTGTGTGTTATGATAAACAGTCTTGTGCTTTTTAGTACTTCTAGTACTGTAAACAAAAAACACCCTAAACAGTTGGACATTGCATCTGTTTCTTTTAACTTCTAAATTGGAAGCAGGGGAGGATTGTATAGGGAAAGGTCAGAAGTTTTCCGAAGAGCAGATTTCTTGCTATATGTGTTTACTTGTATGTTTCTGAACACTTACATTAGAGTGGGGCAACTCACTTTTGTTAAAGTAATTTCTTGTAGAAGTATCCAAGATGTGTGTTTGGTGTTAGAGATAGGTCATGTCACATCATTTGTGGTAGAACGAATAGAATTACCCCTCCTTCCCTCCTCTCTTTCCCATTCCTCCGCCCTCCCCCTCCAAAAAAAAACCCTCTAAATTGCTTAAATTAAAGCTGTTATAGTCATGTGTTATGGTCATATCACAGTTTGTGATTTCACTAAAGCATATAAAGCAAATACTGTTCTTGTCTACTTCATGTACTTTAGTTCCTTGAGTGTTTTATTCTTGTCCTGGATGGGATGAATAAGGTGAAATAAGGTGAAATGGAAGTGGAAATAGTGAGGATGGAAGGGTAGTTTGTGGAAGGTGTGACACATACATCATTAACTGCCCAAAATACAAATGCTCTAGAATGCAAAACCAAAAGAAACAAACCTGGCAGCTTCTAAAATATAAACAGGACTGCATAAAAGTTCTTAACTATTATGCTTATCAAGGGAGCAGAAAGTATTTTACTTCCCCTTCAAAAGTATCTTGAAAACTCATTCTCAATGAAGTGACTAAAAGCTGGTGCTTATCTCAGAGATTTGCCTGTTTCTGTTCTAGGACAGATTTTCTTGCATTATTTCCAGTGTCAGAGAGCAGATTTTGGACTGCGCTTGTCATCAGTTTCGATATCTAGCAAAATTTTTATATTGTTATATAATATTATAGCTTGAAAAAACTGGCCTGTTTTCAAAATACAGAGGCTCCCTTTAAGTACTACAGGAAATCATTATTTCATTTAGCTATAGCAAGCAATATGAAGATGTTTGGAAAAAAAAATATATTGATCCAGTCTTTTCCAAAAATAGTCCTCTAAAATGCCATATAGTACAAGCAGCTCAGGTACATTAGCAGTGTTTCATTTCTCTGATATAGCTACTGTCAGATAAATCAAGCATTAATGCTAATAGGAAAAAGTGGAAAAAATGGAAAGTGTGTAAGTAAGAAACAATATCTCCTTGCTGAAAGAGCTTCTAAATATATAGTCTTTAAAAAAAAAAAAAAGTATATATTTCAGCTGGTGGAGCAAAACTTGATATATTGGTGTGAGTCTTAACCCTGAAAAAGTGTAGGAGGGGGAGTAGAATATGCCTGACTATATGACATCAACTTATATATTGAGTTCAGGGTGTAACCTGTAGCACAGGCATGCCTTTACTTCTGACTTATGGGGCTGTGAAAATGCCCACGATTTTATGTGTTGCTTGGAGAAGTGGTAAGTGGAATTGGTAATGTCACCTTCTGACCCAGACTCTGCACGAATAGGAATTTTGTGCGAGTGCCTAGCTAAAAACGCTTGCTTTCAGGAAATCTTCCTGTTAACTTGTTGAGGAAATCTTATAAAACAGAACAGAAGGTCTTCAAAAGAGAATAACCGTAATGATGGAGAAATAAAATTTTACTGTTTCAGGATAGCTCAAAAAGTCCTTAAGTGATCAAAATCATTATTTTGGTAGTAGGAGCTTGAGAAAATAAGTACTTCCAGTTATGCTTAAGAAAAAGTGAATGCACTTGGCTATGTAATACTGAGAGCTTGCTATGCTCTCCTGTATAGCAAGAAGCTCCCAATTTTCGAAAATAATTTTTATCTTTAAACAGTAATTTTGTGTATGAGAAAAATGGTTCTGGGCAATGTCAGTCGTTTCCATCTGGGTGAGCTGCTGTCTGAAATGCCACCCAAAGCTGTACAGAGTGAGGGCATGGAAAGAGAAGCTTGAAAAAATGATAAATGGATGTGTATTTTTTTCCCTTGTTAATTTCTTCTCCTTATTATAACTAAATCTTTTGCAAATTCATCCTTTTAGCCATCTGCACTAAAACTCAGTAGTCTTATCTTCATATTATTGCCCAGACAGGACGACCAAAGGCAGTTCAAAAATGCATAACAACTTGTGCACGCTTAGGAGGACTTGATGATAATGATACTTGAATATTCTCAGTAGATGTCATTAAGCTTTGTCCTGGTATTTGCAAAGATTCAAAGCTTTTTTAAAGGTAGCATTAAGTATGTAGTCAGGCTTAGAGAAGCTGATTAGAGAAATAGCAAGAGGGTCCTTGGTTATTGAATTTAGTCCCTTGCTGTCATAGGCAACCAGGGTTGCAATTTTCCTTAACAACTGTCAAGAATGAGCTTGTTCAGTTCATAAGTTGCTTGCCCTCATTACTTATAATGGAAGGCATTTCAAAAACTAACCAGCAGTCACAGAAAATCAGGCTTCTAATCTTCTGTATGTTCTGGTCAGCTTATATGCATTTATTACACATAACAGATTAGATAAGTATTGTTTTATATACTAATGGTTGTCTTTTTTTTCTTTTTATCTGTGACCTGTTTATATACTGCAGTAATATGTACTCTGCTTTCACTTTTCCTGGCTAGATCAAGATTTTCTTTAATTTTATTTAAGGTGATAACTGTACAGTACTGTCTGTATTAGTGATTTCTATAGGCTAACTTTGAGATAGTTGTAAAGTCTATATGACTCTTTACAAGGTTGGGCAGAGGCGCAGGCTTCTTTGCTAAAACCAGTATAGCAATATCCAGTATATTGTGCCTATATGGTTTATTACTTCCAGCTTTGTTACTGTTTTTTTCAAAGCTTCATGCAATATCATAACTATGATTTTACACGGGCGACTTCAGTGAACAGTAAAATGTTATACCTTTTTTTTTTATCTTAAACTTTGGTCTTTAAAAATGTTTGCAAAAGTTTTCACTTGTAACAGGGCATTTCAGATTATTGCATATGTTTCTTCTGTTGCAGATAAGTATGTGCCTTTCAGTGAAAGAACTTAATCATGGAACCAGAGAAAGAGACTGCTTCATAGGAAGAATAAGAACCAAACAGCAAGAGAGTATGGAAGTTGAGGGAATAATTTAAGTTGTATATATTATGTCATCCTTGATTTGTTGCAATAAATACTGTACCAATTTGTTGTACTTTTTTGTATATATATGTATAGAATTCTAAATATAAAGCCTAAGGAGCAAGTGTGCACTAAAATCAAAACTATTTGAAAGTGAGATTACTTCAAAACAGGGTATTTTTTGCTTGTTGTAAATCTTGTATGCCATAGGTGTGGTATACACTTTTTTTCTACACTAACCTGGAATGTTAACTAACTTTTTGCAGATGTAAAATTGTAAGTAAACCTAAGTAGCATAGCCTCTGTGAACTCTTCAATGTTGTTGGAACTTGATTAGTTGAGGAGATGCTTTACCCTTTACAAACAAAAAGCCAGACTACTGCCTCTTGTGTTAAGATTTTTTTTTTTTAAAACTAACATGTTGTATGGAAACTGTGTATAATTAAAAATGTTTACAATGTTCCTAGCATTTAATGTCCTACTTTATAGATATTAAGGATATGACTGAAATGATCTTATTAAATAATGCAGCACATCTCTGCTTTTAAATTAACTGGGTCCAGCCATAAAGTCAACTAGGTTCTGAGGCCCTCTTCAGCTGGCATGGGCAGGTGGATGTTGCTGCACTGACTCCAGGGCACTGCTGGTGTTTGCCATGCGCTCTCAGTGTTCAGTCCTGCCAGGGTAGAGTCTAAGCCTTCAAGGGAAGAACTTTACCCTTTTTTTAAAAAGTAGAACAAATAATATACTTCTGCCATCACTCTAAAATGAAACAAGTGACATTGGATACAGCTGTTAATGTGAAATGTGTGATTAAGATTTATCTTAAAGCAGTTACCATCCAGCAGTTAAGTATTTTTAGCTATCACCAGTATTTAGCCCTCACTGTGACCAGAGTAGGAATGCTTATTTCTCTCTGAAGCCTTTCTACAATGACAGGTAGTCTGAGAGATTTTTAGCCCTATATCAGCTACTTAATACCAGTAGTTACCCTGTGGATTTACTAAAACATACTCACTTGCTCTAGTAAAAGCTCACCTGAGGTCTGAAGTTCTTTTAAACTCAGCTGATACCAAAGCAGCCTGCCAAGGTAACACTCATCTAGAGTTTGCCCTTGTGCTGCACTCTGCTGGAAGTGTATTATTTTTGGAGTAAACCCAAGACTGTATTTGTATTTCATCCTATTTTTTATAAAAGAAACAAAGAAAAAGGTAATTCATTCTCAGGTTTAGCTGAGGAATCAAGATACATTGTCAAGAATACCTATGGCTTAAACTCTGGGCGGGGGGGGGGAAGAGAGAGATAGGGGGAGAGAGAAAAAACAAAAAACTTCTATAATAGAAGTGAAAGCAAGCTGTTCCTGTGAAAGTATGGCTGTCAGTGTTAAAACTAAAGTAAGCATAGACTTCCTTAAGTTTTTTTTTTTTCTAGCTAGATGGACCCTATTAACCCTTTTACTAAAGAGCTTGTCTTTCTGGTTTCCTAGTTAGCTATTATAATCCTATAGAATGTTTTTGGGCTTTAAGCTGAGTGTTTCTCAAGGAGCAGTTGTGCGCTAGTGATTGTTGATACTTGACCTGTTTATTAGGCATGTGGAAACTGTAGAAATACAGATGCTTATGCATTGCCTGCAAACAAATCTAGATATTTTCCTGGAGAAAACAACAAAAAATGAGTATTTAAATTTCAAAGCAAGATACATGTGTGAGGAAAAAAAATCCCCCCAAAGTATGTACTACTTGTGTTGATACCTCCAAAATTACAAGGACCTATTTACTAGGATAGGTAACCTGAAATTGGCCCATGTTGCAAACTTTCTCAGCATTGGCCAAACTATATGTATGTAATTCACTAACTGAATTGGTACCAATTGCTTTTTGCAGGCATAAAATCTGTCATATGCTAGTGTAATCCCCCTCCTGTTCTTAACTTCTGGAAATCTGCTCTGAACTGTGTTGAGCTCCTACTGAGGAAAGATTACTACCGACTTTGCCATGTCAAAGCTACCAGAGAGTATCTATTTGTGCTGTTCTATGTATTTTTTCCCCCTCATAAATGGAAATTCAAGACAACATATACATAGTTCTTGACCAAATCTCAGCAGATTTGTTTGGGGCATCTAACTGATAATGAACTGATTTGGGCCTGGGAATTGCAGGGGTCAGAAAAGAGCCAGGAAAGCACTCTAACCTATGTGCTGACTGAAAGCATGCCATGCTCTCAAGAGAGGTGATAAGTTGCTGTTTAGGCTTAGCATATGCTGCTGCTTGCTGCAAACTTCTTGTCATGCTACTGCTGATGCTGGTGTTAGGAGTTGCTAACTACTGAACTGCAGTAGGAGTGATCCAGATCTCTCCAGAACGCTCTGCTCTGATCTGACTTTTGTCGGAATTTCCCTGCTCTCTATTTATAATAGCTCTAAGGGACTGCATCTGTTTAGTTTCTGTCTTGAAGCATTCTGATTATAATGCACAGTAAGATGAGAAGACTTCTTAAAGATACTATCAGCATGGAGATTTATTGGTAGACACAAAGGAGGTTCTTGATATGTTTTGAATCTGTCTTTACATGTACTCTCCAATGTGTAGTGGAAGTAATTTTGTAGACAGTATCAACAAACCCTTCAGAATAGCAGATGCTAACAGCAGTCCCAGTTTATATGGCTAGGACAAAGTCTCAGGTCAAATCCCTAATTTATGCCAAAGATCATTTGGAACTGTTACTTCAGAGCTAGGCATTTTATTCTATCAGTATTCTTAAGTTTCATTCTCTTTAATAGAAACAGGTTAATTCATTACTGTTTAAGAAAGTCTACTCCCTAAAGATAAAAAATGAAATAATACATGTTACCTTTTATATATCTTTGTGTGTCTGCGCACACAGACATGCACACACATGTATACATAGATTTGCAAAGTGTCAGTTCAATAAATATCCAACCCAGTTACCCCCTGTACTTTGTAATCTTACTCTCTCAAACCTGCTTTGGCTACTGTCCAAGAGAAAATACTTGACTAGGTGGCTTCAGGCCAGCTACAGCTGTACTTACTGATTCTGATGAAAAGTGAAAAGGTGCTTCATCATCCCAAATGCAGAGAACAGTTCATGATATCATCTGTTAAACCTACAGCTCCAAAGAAGAGCAAACATACGTATGTGTATTGTTGTGATGTTCCCTGGATGCTATTCCTGAACTTTCAAAGATGCAGTTTCTCTGGGTAAGCTGAGAAAAATCTTCAAATTTATCCCTTCTAGGAGGCTGGTATTCAATTTTTCTCTTGAAGTATAATCTATATAGTC
Source organism: Crypturellus soui (assembly GCA_032275445.1). NCBI lineage: Eukaryota > Metazoa > Chordata > Aves > Tinamiformes > Tinamidae > Crypturellus > Crypturellus soui. Next base: position 2,877,366 of record JAUBNY010000645.1, on the reverse strand, counting down.
TTTTAGTAGTGCTAAGTTTATTACATTTAAGCTTTAGGGAATGCTGGAAAGGGCTTGGCTCCCTTGCAGTCTGCCACGTTTTCTCAAAGCCCCCTCAGTCCTTTCCTTGTTGTCTTATGTTGTACATCTGCAATCCATATCATTCTTTTCTTCTGGAAATGAACCATCTGGTTCACACACTACATGAATTAATTGCAGGGTCCAAAAGTGAAAGCAGTATTAAAACTGTCTAACGTATGTGAAGGCACATATTAAAAAGAATGTGTGTAATAGCTGTACCTATACTGTTGCTATTGCTGTCATCCTTATCTCTGACATTTTGTTTTATTAGAAAAACTGAAATGGAATAGGATGCCTGCACGCTCTGTTCTTACCATGTGGTAGGTAGTACAAAGTAACAGGCATGTGATCTACCCCTAGAGCATTGCACTGAACGTCTTTAATCAAAGGGTGGTTAGACAGGATATAGCTTAGCTTTGGAACTCTTGTGATTCTTGTGAAATATTAATGATACTTATAAAATATTATTTTGTATGGTATCCAGAGAGATGGCAATGGTGGATCATGCAAAGAAACAAAGCTAAGAATCTTGAGCTTGAATCCTGAGAGCAGCTAATCTACGCCAGCTCAGTGCTCTATCTGGCCCAGTGTGCCCTGTTTCTTATCTAAATCAGCTTTTGGGGTCAGATGCAATACCGTTATGATACACTGCTTCATGCCATGCAGGGTGCCTTTTCAGACAGCAATAGTTCCTGAAGTCCTTTTTATTCTGCTGCAGCAAAATTTGGCCTTCATCACTTGGGCATCTTGCTTTGATGAGTCTTGCTGCAGCAGTTCTCATCTGCCAAAAAAAATGAGAAGTTGGTGTTTGCCTGTAGGCAGAGTCCTCGCCCAGAGGAGGCAGAAGGAGACAGCCAGAACTGCTCATTATCAGCAGCTCACTGTTTGAGGGCTGCAGCATGATCTCACCCATTTGCATTTGATTCATTTTCCGAATTTTACAACTATAAGCAATACAATCTTTTTTCTGTCCTCCAGTATCCCAAGTGAAAGAAAACAATGCTAGTCAGCATATTTTCACCTCCCTGTGTTCTTTCAGAATAGCTGTTTTATTGGCTTGGGGCCTTGGATTTTACAGCAGCATGAGAACCATCCAGGGATAGAAATGAAATATGCAGAAAATAATGTCTTCAAATTAAATATGAGTAGTTAAAAGTACGTCTGCACCTGAGTTTTCTTCAACCCAAGCCAAGCCAAGACATGACAACACTGGGGCAGATGCTGTTCCTTCCTAGAGCAGAAATGATAGCAGGGCTATTTGCTTGTTTCTTCTGGCTCCGGTGTTGTAAGGTCTCTGCTAACATGACCAAGAGTACCTTAGCTCCAGGGTGTCGTATAGTTTTATCTAAGAAGTCTTTAGCTTTTGGGATGTAAATAGCACAGCCTGATTAAAATTTTAATTGATTATCTGACAGCTATAGTTTGTTGTCTCATCAAAAAATCCATAAATTGACTTGTTTTGATGTATGTTTCAAGAAAATGAGACCAACGTAGGATATATGCAAAGAAACTATCAAATTTAAAATCTACTGTTCTCTATTTTGCTATTTGAATATGAATTATGTTGTTATGATTGTGGATACATCTGTATTTAGTACCTATGAAGATATTTTCCTCAGTTTATTACACTGTGGGCACTGTACTGTCCATTTGCATGGCTAGATAACATACAAAACTGCACGCAAAATTGCTTGTAACATATTGCATTTTGTTTTACATTAGATTAAAATTTCGTGGTAGTAGAATCACTTCTGTATTCCCTCTCAAACCATAAAAAAATCAAAATTCTGATTGAAAATACAGGACTTAAAGACTGTTATTCTTTCTTTTACAAAGTTGGAGAATTTATTCACACAGTTCTTCTAAAAGAATAATATTTTAGTATTGAAGATTGAGACCAGCTGCTCAGGTAACACTGCAGTTTTCACTGTATGTCAACTCAGCTGTGCTTCGAGTACAAGGGATGTCGTCAGACTCAGTAGGAAAGCCCTTCTGCTTGGTGCTTCTTATGCCCAAACACAAGACTTGCTTTGAATACAAGATTTTAGAGCTCCATCCTGCTGCAACATTTGGGATCACCTTTTGTCTCTTTCCTCCTGGCAAGCACACAAGCTTGGTTTTGGCTAGCGTTCATGCTGTTCTCCAGTGAGCAATGCTCTGCCTGTGTTTAGCTCTTGGCCAGCAGGGCTGGTTGATTATTGGTTGACAACTGATATATTGACCAGGTTGACCTATCTGGACCATTGCTGTTCATGCCCACAATGTCCTTTTCATATCCTTCAGGATGTTAACATATCTCGGAGTTCCACATGGCAGATTAGTCATGGACTATGCTGGACTATGCACTGAAACACTACAGTCTCTCAAAAAAAACTGCAGTAAAAATAGGACATGCAAAGCCTCTGAGGTGTAACTGCACCTCTTTTCTTCCTTGCTTACAGAATCAGAAGCTATTTAAGGTTGGCAGAAACCTCTGGAGATTCATCTGATCCAACCCCTGCAGTTACTGTTTACTTATGCATAGGTATGAGGACCAAGCCTTTGGACAGCCATAAAAGTAAGGGGAAGGGGTGTATTGCGTAGACACTTTGGATCATGTTGGTTTATGAAGTAGGTGATTAATTGGCTTTTGCTGGACTGTGTGCAGTTGACCATCTTCATATTCCTTTTCTCTACCCTTCACTTCACCTCTTCCTCCAAAAAAAACACCTCTTTTCAAAGTGTAATAGACACTTGCAAGGAGGCATGTCCTTTCCAGCAGATCCGGTGCGGAATCACTGCCAACATCCAGAAGTTGAGTATGTCCTTGGGAGTGTGTTTTCAGAGCGAGGAGGGCAGATAGGTGAGTATTTCCTTTGTTATGGTTAGCTGGTAGTATCAGCTGCAGAAGTGATGGCAGTGGAGTCTTTGCACCAAAAGAGAGATTTCTGTTTGGAAAACTGCTGCATGTCCTAGTGAGCACAACCTGGCTGTCAAAGCATCCGCAGTGGGGAAGTGCAGGAACTCTTTGAATGCAGGCACAAGGCCTTTAATGGGCTAGGTGAGAAGAGTAATGGCCACGGGGTCACATAGGAAGATGGCTTTGTTGGAATACACCTGCACAAAATTCCTGCTATCCATAAGCATGGTCAACAAGGCAATATTTAAGATCACTGTTGGCAGAATGGGATCTAGTAATTGGAGAGTGCAGTTTTGCTGCAGACATAGGCCTGGATGGGTTTGTCATTTCTCAGAGAAACTGCAGAGCATGAGATGGACCATGGTCATCTGCCAACGTGGAAGGCAGAGACAGTTTGTACGGAGCTGTCTGAAGGCCAGTTCATAGTCACATGGCAGAAGGTAAGGACTGATTGACTTTCCAGTAACTGTGATTGTAGAGAAAGGCTGTAAGCAGCGCAGACACAGCGCTTGGGCAGCGCTGCTGGCAGTGCACCACGTGCTGTAGCTGATGTCCTGGGTTTGAAGCAGGTGCTAGCTTATCGCAAGTGGCAGCTGCTGGAGTTCTGACACACATCAGTGTGGTGTCTGCAGCCAGCATGCTTAATGCAAGCACACATAAATCACTCCTGCTGAGACCCTGCTGTCATTTCACCACGTCTTTTGTTTTTAACAGCGTGTGTCCTGTCCCATCCATGGGCTGGCATCACTGGAATTGCCTCCTGGATTCTGTGTTGTTACACCAAACACCTCAGGAGGTGCCACAGACCTTGATTATGATTGCGCTAGCTGTGCAGTGCCAAACTGCTGTGCTGCATGTCCCTCAGGGTTCAGTGTGTCTTGCTGCTGGACTGCAAGGAGAGCCCCGAACTACAAGACTGAGCCAGTTGCTGTTGTGAATGTAGCATCAGCTCCTACCACTCTGATATGAAGGTAGCCTTCTGCACCCTGAAATTAGAGGTTCGTGTGATCAGCCTGTGCACCTGGGATTTTTTGAAACATGGTGGATGTAGGCTTAAGACATGCTCTCTAAGTAGTCAATGCTATCCAGAGAACTAGTCCTTTATTATTATTATTATTTATTTATATTTTCTGATACTGCTGGATTAGTTATACCTCTCATCCTTGACACACGCAGCTAAAAGTTGTACTTAGCAAAAACTCTGTTCACTGCCCCTGCCTCATCGATCACAGTCTACTGCGCCACGTCAGCCCCTGAGGTTTGTGGGGAAATTAAGCACGATGGCAGAGAGCTTAAAACAACCTGCATGGGTAAATGAGGGAGATGCAGGGGACCGGGCAGTGAGAGGAGACCTAGAACAGTTTTGTGAGAGTTAATGCAAATCTTGCAGGCTCTGTCTTAAATCCTGCCTTCCATGATGACTTAGGAGCTCCAGCTGTGGTTTATTAGCATAGATATGAGTGAGGGCCTCTGATCTTGTCACATAGGATGTGATGTGGATAGAGATGAAGCACTCTGGCCTAAATTACTGCTTGGCAATAGCGGGGCAGACTGACATAGATGTAGTCACTCAGTTCTGTACAAAGAGGCCAGTGTGTAAGTCATTGCTTTTGCTTGTTTGTAACAGATATTTTTCAAAGGTGAATGCATCTGGGCAACGAAACTCATTTTGCATAGACATAGCTTCATAGAAGCAGCAGATAATAAAATTTTCACTTCAAGACTAGATATGATGTGAAAGGACAATCTAGACATGGCAGTTTTATATCTCATTACAAGGTATTTAATTCCCACTTTAGCAGCTCTAATTGAGAAGGATCTAATTGAGAAGTTTAGTTACAAGCGCTGTGCACCCTTTAACTCCCAAATATGCATGCTACTCACAGATCAGGCTTGTAATACCCTTATCACATAGATACTAACTAGACAACTACATTAAAGGAGATAGTGATTAAAAAACAATACTAAAACAGTTGATCATATGCCTAATTCACACTGGATTTAGCCTATAGCCAGCAATTCAACTCAGCAGCACTCTAAACAAAAGGAATGGCATTCTGGCTTGAAAGGGCGATATGTCTGGAAAAGTCAGGGCCGCACCGTGTTCCTGGAAGGCCCTTGGCTGTGGGAATATGCAGACAGACACTGCATCCTGTTATTTTCTCTAACTTATACTTCTTAGTATTACTTCGAAAAATTCGACAAACCACGGAGATCTGATGTTAAAGCGATAACTTTTGATGTACAAAGAACCTGAAAGACACCTTTATCATGTGTCTGGAATAGTCTTTCTTTGGTGTGAGACAGTGTTCAGGATGGACACAAATCTTTACATACAGTATCTGTGCCAAATGATCTTTAATTTTAATAATAACAAAGGTTTTTGGGACGTCTTCCTTGTCAGAAATTCATTTTTCCCTTTTCTGCTTTTACACATTTGTTTTAAGTAACAATGTTCTGTTTTACAACAACATTTTTTGATCTTAAAACCTTTTCAAAAAGACAGATCTCTGAGCTGAGAAGTCAATGTCTATATTTATATGGACCTGTCAAAGAGAAGTTCTCTGACTTGTTCACCTCTCTCACTGCTTGTATGCGAATATGTCCACATGATACACAAAGAAGTTTAAAATTGTTAGAATAAGAGATCAAGGGCTTAATAACTGGAAAGTTAAGCCAACGTTTCTGCACAACCTTAACTCATTCCCTTGTATATAAACATGATATTATTGTTACTACAGAATACATATAGATTTTTCGACAGAACTTTGCTTGCTCTGTGGAGAGGGAAGAAACTCATTTAATAAACAGATTTTCAGTGTGCTGTTTTATTCTTGTGTATTTGTGTGAGCTTAGATCTTTTTCCCTAGTTCAAATAATTTTGTCCATGAACAATGTTTTTCCTCCAAGACACTCCCATAGTGGCTTAGACCTTTCTGAATAGAAATATAGAGAACTTCACAAAAAACAATATTTATGCCCACAGATAAGCTACAGAGGCTGAGGGACCACTTAGACTGCTACTCGTTACAGCAAGTTAGCTTCAGTCAAAATAATTAAAAACTGGATTCTCAGAGTGTTGAGGCATTTCACATTTTCTGGTTTGTTCATGGTTATGTTGCAAGAGCCTAAACGTCTACAGATTGGAATCATAATCTTTATTTGATGTGGTGGAAAATGAGAAATACCTAAAGAATAACAAACTGTAGAAATATTTTTTAACAGATTTGTTTAGATTTAGACACCTGAAAAATGGAATGCCAGAGCCCATTTTGCAGAAAATTCTTCTTTTTTTTTTAAACCTTTCTTTTTTTCCTTTTAACCTTGTGATAAAGCACATAGATCTTAAATCACTATGCAACCCTAGTTCATTCCTTGAGTATACTCCATCTGGTGTGCTGAATGAGGCCAGTCCTTTGGGGAAAAGAGTTTCTGATTATGTAATTAAGGACTGTATTGCAGTGCATATGCACAAGGGGGCAACTTTGGCCTGCCATGATTAAAGAAAAGTTATTTGTCTTTTGAGAACTAGGGCTAGTGGTCAAAAACAAAAGATGAACTTGGGACTGCTAACTTACATTTGTGATGTTTTTGGAAGGGATATTTTATTAAAGATTTTGGTGGGGAGAGGAGAGATTCCTTTGAGGGTAGGGAATAAGAGACGATTGTGGCGAGGAGAGTGGCCAGTTTTTGGACTGCACTTTCCCCGATTTGATTTTGCTTCCTTCCCTAAGGGAAGATAATTTTGGATTGATTTGCTTTGAACGACTTGTTACAAACCTGGATCTATGAGCTACATGAATTATCTATAATTCAATAGTTATTGCTTGAAGGTGCCAGCGGGGGCAGGAAGTGAGTTCTTGGCAGACCATCAGCTCAAGGGAGCCGCTTCTTGGGCAGGAGCAAATTTCAATTCCTGTCTGAGAGAGAGGATGTTTGATCTTTGTAATAGATGCACTGTTTTGATGTCACTGATCTGGTGTGCTATGGCACAGGTATATACAGATGCCTGGTATGTGGCCTCCCCTACTACTTGCTGGATATTTTTGTTATATTTTTTAGCTATGTAATGTTTCTAGGAGGGAAAGATTTAAGGTGTCCTAATGACAATTGAGGGTCTAGTATGTTTTGGTATAAACATAATAACTGACTAAGAGCTTAGAAACTAAGCAGACAAGGATAGCGGGCAAAAAGCAGCAATATCTTCATTTTAAAACTCTATGGTATTAGTGGCCACTCGTTACTCTGGCACAAACTTGTGGAAATCACAGATTCTTAGCTGTCCACCTTTCTCTAAAAAACTGCAAGCAAAAGCACTCTTTTTATCTTTCTTATGAAGGAATAATAAAAGGGTGTAAAATTCTTACTTAGGCCTTTTTTTGTCTTTTCTTTTCCTTTTCTTTTCTTTTTTCTTTTCTTTTTTCTTTTCTTTTTTCTCTTCTCTTCTCTTCTCTTCTCTTCTCTTCTCTTCTCTTCTCTTCTCTTCTCTTCTCTTC
>JAUBNY010000645.1:2845588-2855642 GCA_032275445.1 Crypturellus soui | reverse complement strand
CTTCCTTCCTTCCTTCCTTCCTTCCTTCCTTCCTTCCTTCCTTCCTTCCTTCCTTCCTTCCTTCCTTTCTTTTCTTTCTTTTCTTTCTTTCTTTTCTTTCTTTCTTTCTTTTTTGATTTATTTATAAACCACACTATATAATCATAGGTATTTACACAGCAGGCAGTATTTTCTTTTGCACTCCACATTATGTGGCCAAACAGTGAATACTTTTTTTTCAATGTGCTTTACAAAGGGACCACAGGAACCATAATACTCAATTTCACAGGTTGATGAAGGACCAAACTATTACCATTCACTGTTACGTTTACAGAAAGCTTTATGCTCTTTCTGAAGCAGCCCTAGATACTCCCTCTGCCATGGTGCACTGCCTTCAGCAGGACTCCCAACTGCAAAGGACTTTCTTCTCTTTTCCTGTCCTGACCTGTTTTTCTTCCTATGGTTCTATCTTTTCCTTAAAAATATCTCATTTCTAGGTATTTGACTTAAATACTAAGCAATAGCTATGCTTAGTACATGCCTACCATTATACTGCCCTTGTGGCAGCTGCAAGGGAAAATGAGGCCGCTGATTTCAAGGTTCACTTTGCCTAATTCAGCTTTCCAACTGCTGCCTCTTACTATACCCTATCGGAAAAGGTCTACAAAACCCCTGGTCTATCACATGACTAAGCACTTAGATATACTTAGCCAGTTATTTCTAAACCTTTAAAAAAAAATACTAGTAGATTGAATACTCATATCTTATTATTTTCCTCATATTCTTTTTGTAGTTCTTCTTGAACTCTTTCGGCATTTCTACGTCATTTAGAAGTGTGGATACCAGAAGGGGAAACCATGTCCTAGCAGGATCACACTGACAAAAGCACTTTTCTCCTTTTACATATTGCACTGAGGATTCCTATTAAGGCTGTTTTGTCTGATGGCTCAGACCTCTGAAGGTGCTTTTGTGGTCACTGGTTTGCAAAACAGTTTCTCACCCCACTTACTTATACTGTTTTGTGAGTTCTGCTTTTTGTATATTAGATGTGACTATATTGCACTTAACGTGTCTGGAACCATTAAAGCAGTGGTTAATGGGTTTACCTTTCAGATGACTCTAATAGTATTATTATTAACAGAAGTAATAGCATTACTATTATTGCAGATTGTGATGACTGTTCCTTAAAATGCTGTAGCTATCTCCCACTTTTGCCCTCTGTGTATAAGCTTACGTGGAAAAGATGAGTGTATAAGAAGTAACTGGTACAGAATCCAGTCAAATATCTGAATAATACATTACTAGAAAATTATAATGATTCTCTTCTTCATTCTAAAGGGGTCCAGCTTGCCCAGGATAAGACATGAATCTGATCCCATTCATGTCAACGGCTTCTGAAATGGTTTTGTTATCTATTACATGGTCTTTCACAGCATCTCAGAATGAACAAGTAAGGTTAAAAATTATCAGCACAGCACTTTGCTGAAATTGTCTAATGATCTACTTGAACAGCACTGCAAAATGCTTTAGCGAAGACGTACAGTGAAGACATGCAGTGAAGACATACAAAAGACAAGGACTATTGCAATGGGTCTGCTGCTCAGACATGGGCTGAATTTATCAGCATTGATTAATGAATAACTGTATTTGCTCAGTTCGGAAGAGTGTTTTGTGACTTTATGGTCGGCACAAACCCATGGGACTTGCCAAAGTCATTTTGACAACAACTCAAGTGAGTAAAACCAAAGGCAGTAGGTTCCCAGGTGGCAGGAGGACACTGAGATGGTGGCAGCCACGCATGGTGCTGCTCTCATTACTCCACGGAGGTGCACGGGGAGCCATACTTAGGGTCCTTGGATGTTCCTTCTCCTCAGATCTGGGCAGACAGAGGAGAGAGCTGGAAGCAGCTCTCCGTCTTTGGGTTTAGTGCCTGAAAGCTAATTTTAAAACTGTGATTTGTCATGAGACCCAAAGAAAAACAGATTTCCCTTGGCATTCATGTTCTTAGAGATTACTGAACAGGCATGTAAAAAGACAGAAAGAGGGAAACAAGCTTTGGTAAAATTAAGATACTTCAATTAATACCATTGCTCAAGCCCCAAAACACCGAGCAGTGAAATCAGCAGATCTAACAGTGGAGTGGGTGGAGCTGGTGAGATTTTTTTGAATGAACAGGGGTTCCCTAGGAAATATCAGTTTCAAAAGCAAGGCATAGGGGCTTTGATAAATGTAAACCACAACACAGGCTGGGTCTCCTGCCTTCTTGGCTAATAGTCTGTTTCTGGAGGGAAACAAGAAATATGAACTTGATATAAAAGCCAAGAGGAACCCAGCACAGGGAATTTCAGGAGAGAGTAGCATAATTAGATGGCTTTTACAATTGAGTTTGCATTTAGTGTTTAATTATTTTTGATAGCATGGATATTTTAGTTTATGAATAATTAACATAATATTTTCTTAGATTATTGAAGATAATACAAAGAAAGTCTGTTTAATGGATGTAATAAATTAGAAAGGGGCACACTCTGTTTGCTCATGCGTACTGTAATTTCACTAAATTATTATTGATATAATCAATATAATTAAGTAATAGGATGACAGAAAGAGATTGTTCCCTAAGAGAGTCAGAGGATGAACTGAGCTATTCTATTTTCTCCTGCTAAGAGATTACACAGGAAAATGGAAGTTTCGGCAATAAAACACTGAGTCTGTTGCCATCCTCTCCTAGTCATTTGATTTGCACAAAGCCAGCCCTAGAAACTTGTCTAAACCCTAAACCGTTTTTTATCTAAAAGAGATGGCAGGCACATGAGGTCATGCTGTGTTCACATACTCTCTTTTCCAGTCACATCTGATTGATCCTCTACATTTTGCTTAGTGCTTATCCTACCACAGCAAGGAGTTCACAATATTAAGCCAGTCATTCCATATTAGATGAATTATGTCTATTTATTCTACCGATCTCTTAGGACAGCCACTAGTATGCAGATAAAACAAACTAACTTAAAAGAGAAAAACACAGCACCATGTCATGCATCACCTTGCTATGCTGACATCCCCAAATACAGAAATAGAATAGAGCTAGTGGTGTCTATGAATATCTGTAACAGAATGAGTTTGCTATTGTTTTAAACACAGAAGACAAATTCAAGCTGAAACTAATTTAATAATAATTATCTTTGTTGCCCTTCTGCAAGAAAATTCCTATGCATGTGCTGCACATTTTAGCTTTTTATATCACGATAAAACTGAGTGTAGGGATACTGAAGAAATAAACATCCTTTTAGTTGTCAGTCTTCAAAAAGGTGTATATCGGAGGAAATACAGGAAAAACTTAGGATACTGAATGTATTCGGGAAGCAGGTTCACAAAAATGAGAAGTAATAAGATGCTGTGCTGTGAGGAAACCATAACCACTGTGTCCAAGTCAAGTTATTTTATTAGGAAATGGTGATTAATCAATGCATTTGACAGATAATGTACAAAGGTAATAGAGGTGTCTGTTGTATAACATTTAATGCATATGTTGAAATGCCTGCATGAAATGAGAGTCTTCAGCGTTAAAACCAATCTAAATCGCATTATAAGATTTGAATGTCCTAGGCTTGTCGAATGCTTGATTATAAATATTTAGGCACATACGCTTGATTACAAATACTTAGTAGCGATTCCAGCATATTCTTTAAGTAACACCAAGTAAGGATAGCAGCAGTGATAAGGGTAATCCTATGATATTTTAAATATTTACATGCAACTATTTCCACTGCTGTTGATGCAAGGAAACTGGAAACTTTGGGCTGCATAAGCCTGAGCAAGGTTATACTGCTCCAAAGCATATTTCTGGATTTTAAAAGGAAAGCTTCTTCAGCTAAATGAAGCTACTAACAGAAAAATATTAGTTCTAAGAGAAAAGAAGTTCTGTCAAGTTAAGCAAGAGGATTATTCTGGATGTGTGTCCCTGAACTTCACCTTCATCAGATACATTGCAAAGAGCCGAACATTACTTTTAGGAACACAAAAAGGAGCTCAGAGTAAATAACTTTTCAAGTTATTTAACTGTGTTTATTTTCAAAAAAGCATTTGTTCTGAAAGCAAAATCCCCATTTACTATAATATAAATATCGAAACATTGTATGAGAGTAAATAGGAAATTACCAAACAGCAGCCCTTGGTTTTCTCACTGCACCAGGAACATGCAGTTTTACATGAAGCAGAATGTAGATTCTGTTTCATTTTTCTTCACTCTTTATGGGTAGAAAAAAACCCTGCTGGTAGGGACTGGACCAGACAGACGTTTGCAGACAGGACCTAGCTCAAGGACAGCCCTTCGCAGCTGAGTGCAGGAAGCTCATAGAGACCTCAGCAAATCCACCTCACAATGCAAGAAGCAGAGCCCAAGCCCTGGTTTCCTCCTATGACCTCTGAGGAACCGCATATTCATTACAGCTAGGATTTATCGCAGAAGAACACCTTGCTAATCTCTCCGAAATTCCTCCAGGTAGACCACAGCAATATTGGAACAAGACTGCAGAAATACTGCTTTGAACTAAAACAGCACTGAAGTGTTTAGCTATCTCAAGAGACCAGCCTTTGTAAACTGTCAAACCCTGGGAAAAGTCTAGGTGCGATTCTGGTTTCATTTGCTATGTGCAGAGTTTTTAATACATGTTTCTTTCTTTTTAACAGGTGACAACTTCTACATTATTAAAAAAAATAAAAAATAACTCTCAAAGATGTCTATCTTTTAAAGGCATGCAAAGGTTTTCAAATGGATAAGAAGTTGAAAGTGCTGAAGCTGTTTATTTGGGAAATTGAAGGATAAAGGTCATGTCTAGAGCGTTTTTTTTTAAGTTTTCTTTATAAAATTTTTTGACTCCATCTATTATAGTTCTAAAATTCAGTTGGAACTCAGCTTTGCTTCTATTTTTGGCTACGTTATTTACATATAAATAAGAAAGTCATCTTTTGATTTGATATCTGCAGAGTCAGATTTCATAGCTGCATAGAAAAAAATCACCCAATTCTTGTACAATATGCACTCAAAAGAAGCACAGCTGCAGCTTTCTAAGGTCACTCAACATGCCTTCCTCTGGCACATTTTGTACTCTGTGATCTCAGTCCAGTTTTGCTCCTTGACTTTGATATAATTTCTATACTTCCTCTGCAAGAACAGATGCTATGTTTAACATAGCCTTCAGTTTTGGAGACGATCACAGCTGAAGATTATTCATTATTTTCTCTCCATGCTGTGTCACTGGCTCGCATCCCAGTGATGGAAAGTGGCTGTGACCAGTCTGTTGTCTGTGCTGCATGCAGGACATCCAGGCGCATATTGGACCCTGAATCTGGGGAGTGATTGTGATTGGATCTTAGATAATCTCATTTTAGAATTTCAGATTTTCTGGGATTTGTGAAGAAGCCCAAACTCCACTTGCAACAAGTAGACAGCGGAAGGCGACAAAAAAGTAGGCACATTTGTTTGCAATGGGTGAGTTAAATTTCCCAACTCTTGTCTATATGTCTGGGAGATTGGAAGGGCTGGGACATTGTAGCAGTGCTCTCTTTCCTTGTTTCCAAACAAAATTTGTTTCAATTTATCTTCCAGGGAAATTTCAAAAAGCAGTCAAGATGTAATAATCTTTATCTTGTTGTATATTCAGATGTAATCTCGGTTGAAAGTTAACAGGAACAAACCCTACAATCAGCCTTGGAAGTTCATAGAGAACATTAGTTCATTACTTACCGTAACTACTCTAAATTAAGATGTCAGACTTCAAGTAAAGTTCCTTTCTGCCTAGTATATAACTGGACATGGTTGACAAGCTTGTTGTAATAGCAATTCGTGCTTGAAAATATGTGGTTTTAGATGACTTCCTGTAGCAAAAATCCACCAGGGTCTATGGGACCCTAAGAGCCATGGTGGAATTATCAACTGAAGAACTCCTCTGCTATTTGGAGGCTAGAAAAGGTTTTTCTCTGCTTCTCTATTCATACACCCTTTCTTTAGGGATCCAGTAGTGACCTGGGTCAGAAACATCATACCTGAGCAGAAGGAACTTTGATCTTCTTTTCCTAAGCCTGAGTCTGGAAAGGACAGATTTGCTCTGAATGTGAATTCACTAGACAGAGCAAGAAAGCTGGAACTCAGATTTAGTTGCAAGAACATCTACTTTTCATTATAAAGGCATTACAAAATGTTAGGCCACTGAGACTTGTTATTACAGTTCCATTTTAAAGAGTTTAATAGAGTTAAACGTGTTTAAAGATAGGCACATACTTAAATGTCTTGTTAAAGTCCAAAAGCAGATATAACCAGAAACTCCAATTTTCATGATCCATTAGGTTTAGTAACTTCTAAATCTATTTGCCTACCTCCTGATAAGGCCTAAAACAATAGGCTAATTTCTGATTAAAAAAGAGAAAAAAATGATTATGTTGAAAAGGTCCATACTTTTTGCTGGGAATAGCTTATTATGGGCTAAACTTTCAAAGACTGGTAATCTACCGTGCCACCAGGCTGTGCACTTCTGTACCTCCTACAAGTGTATCTACTTGTAGGTGAGCATGAGAACATCAGACTTGCACACACTGCAGCTATAAGAGGTCAATATGTGAGCCCTTTGTCTTCGCAAAAACAATGTTGAGGTGACTTTTAAAAAGGCAGCAATAATATATGTTTCATTTATGCTCCTCAGTTTCCTGTACATGTCCACAAGGAGAGCTGTCATTACTAGTAAAAAAAAAAAAACTTCAAAACTACAAATTATCGAAACAATCAGGAAAAAAAACAACAAAAACAAACAAACAAAACAAACAAAACAAACAAAAAAAGGCCCAAAAGTTGGCTCACATGTTTTGAAATAGAGTTTTCAAAAACTATTCTAGTTGTTTTCTAGCACAGTTAGGCGATACATCCATATCTTATAACAGAGCCCTAAATTAGACACAACACTAAGTAAACAGCAATCAAGCAGAGACAAGTGCTTCAGCAGCCAACCTGCCTTAATCATATAGCACCTTCCATAAATGATTCAGTTCATTGCACAAATGGAGTGTATTAAACTTTCTCATTTTATCTTGTATGGGCTGATTATAAAGAATGTACAGTCTGAAAACTAATTAAAGGGGAAGTCTAAACAACAGTAAAGGCTAATGAATTTTAAGGAGCATTCACAGTTAAGTGTAGAGAGGGGAGTTGGTTTTTTTTTTCCTCCTTTTCTAATTTAGTAAACATGCACACTAAATACTTGTTCAAAAAGTGCTGGGCAAACATTTTTCACCTTTTCATAATGCTTTTGTTTGTTGTGATGTCTGGGGTCAGTTCATCTTGGCTCCCAATTGAAAATGCAATGTATTCCGCAGTGCACAGAAGCACCTATAAAACACAGCAGCTCATTTTGGCTGATTTTCTTTTTAGTTTCTCTGCTAATGTAACAGTGACAGCAGGAGTGATGGCCTGGGCTGTGCCAGCGAGGCTCCCTGGCTCTGGGGTCAGTAGCCACCTGCCACATACCACAGCCACCTAGCACATAGGTCTCCTGCAGTCCTGAGTCTGAATCAGCACTTCCAAGCACAGGGTCTGACACATCAGGGATGCAAGCAGGTGCTCAGATGCACTTCTTGTATACTGCAAAAGGTTCAAAACTGGAGTCATTTTTAACAACAGAATATTATTGGAATCCCTGCTTTCCCACTGGGTCTTATTTTGAACCTTGCTTTAAAGTAGATAAAACGCTCACCACTCACTTGCAGAATGTGATAGCAGCTGCAGCTACCACTGCCTAAGAGAATCGGGAACTGAACCTTGTGACAAGAAGTGAGAGCAAAAGAATATTGCCAGCTGTTTTTGTGCTGTATTTTACATGCTCGGTGCATATATTTGCCATGTGGCGTATTTTCTTTTCTAAAGACAGAAAGAAAAAGGAAAAATAGATCCATACATTTTACAGTCATGAAATACCAGAAAATATCAAATAGTCATCAATAGTCAAAATATCAATTGTTCTGATGTTGAGACATTGATTCAGTCTAATTTTATGGATTAAACATGTCATCTCCTGTGGGAAAAGTGTTACAGCACTAATAGAATATCCTTGAGTAGATGCTGAAAAGCATCTAGGAGCAGAAGACATCCAGGAGGGCCCTTTCCTGCCTTGGAAGGACAGGAAAACACAAGCTGGATAGCTCAGAGAACATAGCGCAGTGGTGATTTGAAAGCTCTGTTTAATTAACTAACTTAACAGAAATGTGAACCATGTAAGAAGCTAATTAAGCAGAACTGATGTGCATAATCTTTAGCTAGGCCGACTTTTGTATTTATACAAAGCTGACAAAGAGCATCAAATAAATACATTTCTCTCAGCCTTGCTACTGAAGATCAGCTTTTTCTTTGGTTGTACTTTACAAATGACTTGGTCTCCCATTTCCTCCAAAACTTCCCATAGAAATGCTAATCATTAGAGAGTGCCTGCTTCTTAAGGAGAATAGATTTTGGCAATGAAAAAGAAGTAGATAAGAAGTCAGATGTCTGCATGTCAGAATAGCATTGGAGTACGAGTAATACATTGCAGATGTGGCTGTATAATTCCAGATCTAAGGGATATGATTGAAAGCAATGTTCATGCAAAGCTCTTGGCCATTCAGGAGGCCAAGAGGTGACTGTCCGCACAGAGCTGGCACCACAAACTTCATTGGGATGTGGACCATGTGCACAGCTCTGCCTTGCCTGTCTCATCAGGTCCATTCAACCAGCTCAGTTGGGAGAAAATACAAGGAGGGGCCTTAAAACACCACTGCAGGAGCATCTCCTTCCAGCACCCATGTATAAGAAACTTCCTGGAGGAAAGTTTCTTAACACTCAAAGATGACCTCACAAATATGCACAGATAAGAAAAGACCACTTAGCAAAACTAAAAGCAAAATCCATACAATAAAAAATGTTCCTCAGCTTCAGTTCAAATCTGGGTTAATTCCCCTGCCACAAATTGCTAAACCAGTGATGCTCCCTGTTGTCCAAAGCCCATGTATCTTCATATTTGGATGCCCCCTAAACTTTCCAGAGAAATTGCTAGTACAACAACGCATTCTTTCCTGGGAGTCATATTTGCTCTAGTATTGTTCACCACTTTATGTGCACTAGCTTGATGGGAAGCCTTGGGAGTCCACAAGGAAATAAAGGAAAAGCTACAATGAAATGGAAGACATTGCTACGTTCTGTTTTAGATGAATACCTGGTGAGAATTTAGACAACTTGACTTTTTAATAACTTAGATTTTGTTATGATAGGGAGGTATTCCTAATTAATGAAGAAGAATGGAGCTTATTTAGTAGACACCTTTCCATTATTTTTTCCATTTACAGGTCAAAGTGACCATTTTATGATGCTTCTAGTCACATTCATGTCACATATAGCATGTATTATTAATTTATAGACTGATTTATTCATTCTAATCCTTTGTGTCAGTTGTATTTTAAGATTGTAATTTTGATGGGTTGTCATTAGTTATTGTGTAACAAATATGCAATTAATTAAATTGAGTGGCTACTATCATAAATAACATCATCAGGTAGATATACTGCATTTAAAATGGAATTGTATTCCATCAGGTTTTCATGATCTTGAACAAATGTTCTGTCAGAGGTGCTCAACAATGTTTCATTATACTAGTTAAAGGAAATATTTTTCAAAAGCACCATTTAACAAAATGTTATGAATCAGCTTTATCCTATTAAACACAAGAACAAAACTCAAAAGCCATGGGGGGTGGCTCAGTCATAGGACCATGTAGTACAATAACACTGGTGGTTTCACATGCGCACTTCCTACCTCTTTAATACAGATGTCTAAGATACTTCTTATCTTAGGGTCCTGCACCTGGGGACCCTGGAATAGCCCCAGGCATCAGTAGAGAACTGGGGCCGACCTGCTGGAAAGCAGCTCCACGGAAAGGTTGACAAGTCTTGGTTGACAAGTTAACTGTGCCAGAAATCTGCCCTCGTGGCCAAGAAGGCCCATGGGATCCTGGCTGCACCAGGAGGAGCGTTGCCAGCAGGTCGAGGGAGGGGATCCTGCCCC
>JAUBNY010000645.1:2818536-2845225 GCA_032275445.1 Crypturellus soui | reverse complement strand
CACAGGCTGCCCAGAGAGGCTGTGGAGTCTCCTTCTCTGGAGATCTTCCAAACCCACCTGGATGTCAGATGCTCCAGTTGTCCCTGTTGGAGCAGGGTGGATTGGACTACATGATCTCTAAAGGTCCCTTCCAACCTCAACCATTCTGTGATTCTATGACTTCAGTATCATTATGACTTAGTCTCACAGTAAAACAAGTAAATGGCTTCTCATGTAGAACAGACAAGAGGGCCTCATTTGGCAGATGTTTTTATGCATCTGGTAGTTCTTGCTGGAGATTTCTGGGGTGCTTTTGTTTTTATCTCTCCCTGTGCCATCCCCCATCACCACCAGAAAACCAAACAGAATGACCATGTCCATCCAGGCAGCTGATCCATCAATGCCTCTTTTGGAGTAGAAGATTCTGTTAGTAGCTCCTCATCTTTCTGCTAAAAGGAGTTGCAAGTGTGTGGTTTAGGGAACTTAGTGAAAATGTGAGTAAAAATGAGAACGTCTGTCAGGTTTCATCACGTGCCTCTTTTTAAGGCGTCATTCACCCATAGCACGAATCCAAGGACCAACTGCTACGTTTTCTTAGAGAAAGCTTTTTTCTCTCTGCCTCTTACTGTGGTTATCAACACTAAGGCAAGTAATCTGACCACTGGAAATTCTTGCAACTTTAAGTGGGGTTTTGCCCCATGATTTGTGTTTTGCTCTGCAGTGTGCATGCTGACAGTCACAAACAGCACACAGAAATTTGCACACATAGAACTAGAGGGGAAAAGGAAATAGTCATGGAATGCTTGTGGAATTTTCAATGAGCCATATACAGAGGTCTGAGTCTCAGTGAAAAGATCACTTATTTGCAGCAGATCAGTACAGGACTCATGCAGGAGTACACACCTAGCACTGATTTTGAGAAAATATGATATTCTGCAATAAGTCCTGAAACATTACCTTTAAAGGCTCCAGCACAGTATTTGCTTTGCTCTGCCTGATATTTCATGTAATCATGGAGGCAACAAAACTAATTAATTACCAAGGAGGTAGCAGCACTTAGATTGTTTTGAATCTTACAGCACATCTTGGCCAGAAGCCCATCCTTGTTGTGAAGTCTGTCTGCATACCACATTTGCTACTTCTTAATTTCAGTTTTAATTTAGGAAATACTTCCTTTTTGTTTGTCTGTTGCTTGATTTTGTCCAATATGTAATTTAACTTGGGAAATGGCTACTAGAGCTAGGAAAAGTAATTTCTGATCATTCATTAAATTGAAGCAATTGTGTTAAACATCACTGTTCAGCAATTAAAAGCAAAATCACTATACGACTGATGTATGCAATTATTACTACAGTGAAAGTAGGATGTTTTGTGAAGTTCATTGTAATAATGAAACAGACTCAAAAGGATGCCTCTAATTTCCGAAAGGTTGGACCTGAAATCCAATATTACATGGGTATTTTTCTGATAAGCAGTACACAGTACACAGCAGTGATAGCACCAGGAGGTAGCAATAATCAGAACTTTTGAAGGATTGGGGCCTGTGGATTTGAAGGAGCCAAACTTTGCCTATATTTTCCCAAGCTCCTCAGAACTTGATGGTTGAACTCACCCTGTGGGAGAAACAGAATTCAACACTGAGTTTCCATGGCTCCACAGAGCAGAGATGAGTTTGACATTTTAAACTTTTTCTATGTCCCTCAAAAAATATATTCACTGCCTATTTAAAACACCTCTTTTTGTGTTCACCTTTCTTGTTTGTCTATATGTGGACTGATGTCAAAAGAACAGATTCAGGTGTAGTCTGCACTTTAAAGCTCTTTCTGTGTAAATTGGTATAGGCCCAATGTTTTGTGCAAAATGTCAAGCTGCTAATTTGCTCACTCGCTTTCAAAAGACGAACAACATCCTTTCTTTCTGAGAAGGTTGTCCACAACAGACTTTCCTGAAAATAGCTAAAGCTGAACCAAAAGCAGCCATTTTCAGTTTGCAATTGGGGTGAGAAAGGTGGGCTGTTTTGGCTTTTCTTTTTCTACAAAGATCTACAAGTAGCACTTTGCATCTCTAATCCCTTTTGCATGCAGAATAAAGACAGATGCTTGGATTATAATGTAATATGCAGTGTCCTAACTAGACTTCTGATTATTTTCTTTTTAGTTTAGCTTTCTGTTCTGTTTTTTTTTTCCTTTATTTTAACTCCACTTGGCTGCATTGTGCATTCCTGAAGCACCATAAAATAGCTTTACTTCCATACCATATTTACCTTGACACTGACTTTGATAATAGCTTGATGATTCACTCTTTGAGGGGATACAAAACAACCATTGAGGAGGACAAGAAAGGAAAAAAAGAAGATTCATTCAGATTCTGTCTTCATTACAGGCATCTAAATCTACTGAGCAAATGAAATCTGTAAAACCATGATAAAGTTAATTATGCTAACTTAAGATTCTGTTCATAAGATATTTTAAATATCTCCCCTGCTTGCCATTGCATAATCTATAGCTAGAAACATATGTAGAAGCCAAGTGTATTTTCTGCCTGATACACAGAAACATATGCTCTTTGTTTGCAAATGCTGATATAGAGACTAATTTATGTCTTGGATGTAGGCAGAAAGTATGTAGTTATAAAGCACATAAAGAATGGACGCATAAGCAATATGCATCTATTGCTGAGGGATTTTGTTTTTGTTTCTTTCTCCCAATTTCCTCTTAGCTTGACCAGAATCAAAGATTGGGACGTGCTCACCAAGAGCAGCCTTATTTTCTCCCCAGGCCCTCTATGTTCATTTGTGGGCAGTGCATTACATTCCCTGTTGTGCTTTTCTTCTTTTTGAGGGACTTTAGCAGCTCCCCAGGCTTCAGATGGAGCTAAGCACAAACACCTGGTGACATGGTGCAGAGCCCAGCAGAAATATTCACATGGAAACCAGCAGGTTTGGGCCAGAACTTATGGACAAGCTTTTTAATTCTGTTCCTGGAGGTTCATCTATCCAAAACAGACAGTGCTGCAGTCAGGTCTCTCAATCTTTACCATTTTCTCAGGAAATTGTGACCCTCGAGCTGCAAGAACTACACTGGGAGAAACTCCTTTGTGGATATTGCTAGGAAAATTTCAGCTTCTTCCCTTAATATTCAGATGAGGAAACATAAAGCTAAAAGTGCTTTACATTACAGAAATTCTAGGTCATCATTACACCCACTTGCTAAACTCTCAAGACAACCTTTTCATTCCACACTAGACATAGAGCTAGAAATTCCATTTTCAGCTACAAATCTACAAAAAGTATTTTTTGTTTGTTTGTTTGTTTGTTTTTCCTGGTAAGAAATCAGACAGGAAAGGATCTGTAGCCTCAAGCAAGTTTCTTCATTATTCAGTCTCCAAAGCCTCATAAATGCATAGAATAAGCTATTTCTTCCCACTTGCCTTAGCAGTTAATAACACAACACTTTTCAATAATATAGAAAATATATGGTTTACATATATTTTTAAAAGAGATCTGTAAGTGCTCAGTACTGAAGATCTTTCTTGTTGTGTTGTTTTTCTACTCTCCTCTTTCCAAGGCAGACATGAAGCTCGGATACCAACTCTGGCAAATAATTTCTTATTTTTATTTTGCAACAGCAGCATCTGGCATCTTGGCAGAGAGCTTAAGCGATTTTGTTGGCAGCCCCTGACTTATCCCTCAGTGCAGCCACTGTTAATGGGCCATTTGAGTTATCTCAGCCTCCTAACCATCGCTGCTCAGTGACGTGCACTTGCCATTCAGGGGGACTCACCATGTGCTTCAGCTTTCACAGAATGGCCCACGATTTGCAAAATGCCAGAATTATTAGAATTTTGTGGCCAGCTGATCCCAGATAAAGGCACATAATCCCCACTGCACTGTGAACTTCCCTTTGTCTCTGGCTCAAGTCTCACGCAAAACAAAAGCCTTTTTTCCCCCTTCAACGAATTCTTAATTTCTCTCTCTCCGATTCAGTCAGTTCCCACAGAAAAGCACACTGTATGGCATTTGGTGTGCAACTTTTCCAAAGGGATCTCTGAGAAACATTTCCAAGACCTCAGGCTATTTTTGCCCGTCCCACCTCAGCAAACGCTTCCGTTTTGCACCAGAACTCGTGTTACTGCGATCACATTGCACCTGTCCACCAACACCCGAGACACGTCCCTGCTGTGCTGTACTAAACATGGAAGAGCTCGTAGGCTTTATGCCTTCTTCTGCACTGAGTAGCTTGACTCCACCATAATTAATGCAACACTCATCTTGGAAAGTAAGTACTGCTTGGCCTTACTAACACGCAGAAGTGAAACCACTCAGAAATCCCACAGAAGGCAAGGAATCATGGTGAATACTTAGTGCTCACTAGAGCATGGAAGAAAATGGGTTGAATATATTAGGAAGGGAGAAGCATAAGATACTGCCAAGATCCCTGTAGAGGAAAATACCAATGTCTCTAAAACCTCGGATTCAGCTATAAGCACTTATTTATTTACAGAGAGATTAAGAAGTGAACAGTGAGGCAAATATGCAGTGGCTCTTTTTTCTGCTGAAGAGATGATATAGTTCTGAAATAAGAAATTGCCAGCTTTCTCTTTCAAGTGCCATGGGTGAACCTGCCATAGTCACTCGGGGTAGACGTCAGTGATAGTGGTGCTCAGGAGCTATGGGAAGAGATAAAGATGTCTGTTTGTGTGTGTGTGTGTGAAGATTATGGAGATGGCAAACCAGTTATATCCAATAAATATATGAAATATAAGATTTGTCAGCTATCTATGTGGTTGCATTCTCAGAATGCAAAAGAAGTTATTTCCCATGGGGAAAAAAAAAATCACTGATTTCAGTGGAAGCAGTCCAGTCATTTTTAGGAGAAATTATCCAGCTAGCATGACTAATATAGGTCATGTGTTTACCAGCAAACACTAAGCTGTTATGAAAAAAACATGGGTTTTCTTCTCATGGCTTTAGTGTTTTTACAAAGGAGAAGTGAGCTATCGGTCTGTATTTTAAGCTATGACTTAGGTACTCTGCGCTTGCGAAAATTTTAGACTGTGAATGCCTATACTAAACAAATAACTCTCCCATCATTTTAATTATGGAGGAGAGAATCTCATGAAACTGTTAAAGTGTTGTGGAAAACCCAATAAATAAATATTGGACTGCTCATACTCTATAACTCACAATTAGATTAAACATATATTGTTTCAAATATATTAAGCTGTCTTATTCTATATATGCATCTCTCCTTGTTCCAGATGACTTTTGAGAAATTTATTTCTTTTGAGAAGACATCTATTTCTCTTGTGCTTTCCTGCAAGCTAAAGAAATTTCCTGACCTATTTCTGTAAAAAAAAGTACATCTCCTCTTCTTTTGTAGCAGCAAACATCGTCAGAACAGTCACTCAGGAGCACAGCGAGACCAAAAAGCAGCTTGGAGATTGCATCACTACGTCTAACTGTGCGTCACGCAGTGCCTCAGTGAAACGGGCTCTGCAAGCCCTCGCTCTGCTGCCTTGGCCTCATGCACAGGGCAGTGAGGCTGCAATCTGGACTCGGTGCTGGAGCATAAGCTGTGCCAGAGCAGGAGGACAGGACACTTCGGGCTGGCTGCTTCATTTCCACTGCTGCTAATATGCAGCAGTGACGGTAACTTATCTGAGCCAGACTCGGAGAGGTGCTGAGCAGAAGCAACTTCTCCCGAAGACACAGTGAGTCTCAAGTTCAAGAGGATGCCATTTGCATTTCTCCCACATCAAATATCAAGGTCATGATAATTTGTTCCTTGGTATTCAACAGCAGCTCTTTCTACTGTTCAAGTCCGAATATTCAGTTCAAGTTCTTACACCATCTATCCAAACAAAACAACTTTAACACCACATTTAAAATCCTAGTCCAAGTCCTTACTATCTAATTATGATGCCTTGGAAATCCATGATTGAAAAATCAGGCTCATCAGAACTGCTGAATGCAGGTGAGTGGATTGCTGAATGCAAATACATGAGCAAACATTCTCATCCGGGTTTACCACAGAGTAAAATTGCCAAATGGGAACGCAGGAATTGAAATAATCAATCTCAGTGTTTATAAGCTCTCATGTACTCACACATGGAAAGATAAGTTGGACATTCATAAACATAAAAGCTTTCATCCATAATAACTTCTTCAGCAAATGCATCTTCATGAGCTATAATAGCAACCCAAATAACAGGCAGTGAATCCTCACAGCCACCACCCACTGTACACAAAAATAAGAAATAGTGCCTCAGTGCAGTAAAATTAACAGCATGGGTAAAAGGTTTAGTTCTGGTCATTCTTAGCAAGAATAAATGCATATTTATTGCATTGGCAGATAAATGCATTTATTTAAAGCAGAGCAATAACCCCAGGAATAATGAACAAGACTTGGAGCCCCAGCTAGCAACTGGAAGGGCTTTGCAGTAGGCAGGATGAAAGCTCATTCTAGAAATACAGAGGAGTTTTAGCTAAAACAGTGTTTTTCCAAGAAAAAAACAGGTGTCTCCAACTATCTGCCCCACTTGGAAACATCTGTGAGTCCTGCTCAGGGTGTGCTGCTTGTCCAGAGGTCATCTTCTGACCACAGGACTACAGGAACTCAGGCTTTCCAATCTGCTCTCCAAAGCAGTTTGCCTGGAAATCAGAAATTCTTTTGTTTTTCTTCTGGTTTTAAATGCCTGCCAGGGAGCGTCCCATCAAACCTGCCATGCTGCTCTCTGAGCAGAGAGTTACAGGCTTGGAGACTTAGAGCCTCTCTTCTCTTTTCCTACATTTTTTTTTTTTAATCACACATCTCCTCATCAAACAAGGAACTATCTGCATTTTTCACTTCCCACATATCCTGCCTCTCCTGACAACCCCATTTCTGTGGTCCCTGCCTGGCCACAGGGAGAGACTGTGCTAGTCAAAAGGTAAATGCTGCAATTTGTAAAGTTTCCTAAACAAGTAATTCCAACTATTCGATTAGTTTTTGTTGAGCTTAACACGACTGTATTTTCATATTTACACTTTATTTTTTCTTTTCCTCATCCCAACATAAGTATTAACCCCTAATATAACTGCAAGATTTTACAGCCTTAATATTGTTTTGAATATCCCTGTTCTATTCACTTTTTTTTTTAACTACATATATTATATTTAGATTTCATCTATATGTGAGCAAAGAAGTTCTCTGATGGAAAGCCATGCAAAATAATTCTCTAGCATATGACTCATTTTCAGAGCTTATGCCATGAGTGTTTTAGTACTACTTAGCAGAAATATCTAGACTTCTTTTCCTTAGTTCTTTTTCACTGCTGCTAATTATACTTTTTAAAGTACACTTTCCTCTCCTAAGGGCTTCCTTTCCTCTCCTACCTTTTTTCATTTTGGGAGGCACAATGTCCCAGTGGCTGACTTTTAAGTGCCGTGTATTTGCAATATATGCAATGCATGTACTCTAGGCAGAATTAAACAGCATAATGAAAAGTTGCAAGTATACATCAAAACAGCCTGTGGGTTCTCTGTCATGAAGATCCTTTGCCCTAGATCTCCGTCTGCCTGCCCCATGCCTGTTAGAGCAGATAAATTGTGTGCATGTTGCTTAGTATAAGCAAGACTATCTTAATTCCATCTAGCCAGCCTAGAAGTCTTTCATACTCAGGCCTCTGTCACATATATCAAATCCACTACTTGTCTACCTCGTATACACAGCAGGATTTACCATCTGAAAAAACGCTCTCCATCTGTGAAGACCCTGACTCCTGCCTATCTCTGTCCACTCCATCTCATATTCCTCATGTAGTCCATCACAGTCTTTGAGGAGGTTTATTCTTAGGCAAAATACATTTTGTAAGAGGGAACCAAGTGAGCACCCTTAACATACACCTGGAAAAGGCTGTCAGGGCCATTTCTTCAGACTAGATTTAGCAGCACTATGTGCGAGTATTACAGTATTGCTGTACCACATGAATACCCGTAGTACGCATATTCCTTCTCAGGACTGGGTGACTTGTTTGCCCATGAAAACAAAACCGCTCTTCCCAAGATGAAGCAGAGTTTGTGGCTGACTGACCCTCTCTTAACACAAGCGGAGGATCTATGAGAGGTCAGAGTGACTCTTGCCACAAAAATCATGGCAACATGTTGCACCTTGCATAGTCTAGGTAAGGATACCACAGAGCCAGAATACAAAAACTGTGTATAATGTGTCATGCCATGCTGCCCAGTTTTTACATTCTCCCTATCCCAAAGGCATCCACCCTTGATCACTATCAGTCTGAGGATATGGCTGGAAGACATTAGACCAAATGGATTCCACACAGCTGCACATCCATCCATATGGACAAACCATAGGCCAAGAAGCCAGTTAAGTTCATGAACATGATGCTCAGTACCAACAAGAAAGGCACCTCCTTTCCCTGTAGCCCAGAAGAAAACATACACATATTGTACGCATTTCCCCCCCAAAACAAAACAAAAGTTTTCTTCATTTTTTTTTACTTCATATCCTTTTTTTTTTACTTCATATCCATATCCATTGGTTATTACTCTTCTATTAAAAATAACCAGATATGTGCTCATTACTTGTCTAATCTATATAGTATTTTATCCTCTTCCTAGCAATAGCCATCTATATATGCGTCCAATACTGAATGAATATTACCCACATGCACCCCAACCCTGGGCTTCTGAGGAGCTCTTTCCTTCCTTATCCACATTGCTAGTTAACAAAACAAAGAGAGATGAAAAGGAGGATGAACAGAATACAGTCATAAGTCTTTATTAGGACAGAAAACCCAGAAAACTCCTTCTGATATTGAGAGAAAAAACAGAAATCTTTCTGCCCCAAAGTTAAGAGAATAGGTTAGTGAGGTAAGTAACAGCCATAGCTGGAAAAATCCAGGATAAACAAGACCAAGCAAAATGAAAAGGAAACTGTTAATAGAAATGGAACCGACTGTGAAATGACCGGGGTCAAAACAAAAACAAAAACAAAAAAGAAGGCGAGGGGGGAACAGGAAATACAAAACTCTGTGGAGTTCTGTAAAATAAAATTTTAAAAAGGAAAGTTTTGGGATATAGTCCAGGAAATCCATTTGCCGTACCCGTACCCAAACCCTCTGTCTGAAGGTTACCAGGGTAGCACTTGCCTGAGCAGGGAATTGGGAGCATTACAATGAGATTTGGCAATGGGGGGACTCCTGTGCTGGTAGGCTTTACAGAGCCAGCATTTATTTGCTAACAGCTGGAAACCCACAGTATTCGGCACTGTTGCCCAAATTAATCTTCCCCATAGTCAGTCACATACCAACGCCAATTGAAGGCCTGTGTGAAAGCCTGGGGAATCTGTGCACCTCCAGGCTGGGCAAATGTTTTGTAGCTTTTCCTTTGGATTTGGCTGTAGGGAGGCATCCGTGTACTGGAAACTTCAGTTCCTTTGGGATTCTAGCCAGAAGAAAGGGCTTAGAAGATCTGGGGGAGAAAGATAAGTGAGGCAGTTGTAAATCACACTTTAAAAGGTTCAAAGAGTAGTTGAAAGTCTTATGAATTGGCTAGCAATCAAATATGGTGAGATTTGAAGAAAGAAAAAGGGGAAGAAATAGAATAAAACAAAATGTTAGAACTTACCACCACAACAGGAGATGGAAGAAAGGCTAAATACAAAGATCCACCTTTAACTTCATGCTTTACATTTATGCAAAATAGGATTTATACACAGAGAACAACAGAAGGGAGAATCTTGCCAAAGTAATGGGATAAATTCATGTTGTGGGGGTAATCCTGAATAACTGGTTGGAGCAGGATGTTTGGGACTCACTGGTGCTAGACCTTATTAAACCCATAAGGTCCTGGTCTCTGTGCCAATACATACTGCCCTTCCAAGGTAATCCTGGGCAAATCACCACAAAGCTCTGGCCTGAGAGAGCAGGACCAGGTAAACATCCCCAGTGCACTTGTCACATGGCTGCCACCTCTCTGCCTCGTGCAGAGAAGGGGGAAGAACAGCCTGGGGAGCAATTCACACTTGTTTTTTTTTACTAATATTGTGACTTTCAGTAAAACTAGAGGAAATGGAACCAGGAAATAAATTATTTCATTTATAAAGACCATGGACTCTGGCACTGGCGCTGCCTCCTAGGCCTTTATGTAGATGAAGGGTGTCCAAGGCTATTGCTGTTGTCTGCCTATTGTGCTGGAACAAGATGGGAGAGGCATTGAAACATGACTACATTTTTGAAAGACGAGAATTTTATTAAAGCATCTCATGCAAATGCTTAGAGAGGGAGCAAAACAATGAGGAAAATTAGCACATGCCAAAATTAATGGTATTTCCCTTCCCCCTAATGGAAAATGCAACTTTCACTGACATGGTGTGTCCCAATGCTGTCAGAAAAAACAATCACTCCTTTTCATTCGTGGAGTTAATAAGCGAAAGAATCATGCTCTCTCATTTCCACAAAGGACATTTGTAAGTTAATCGTGGCAGAATGATGCATGTCAACACAGAAGTGGAGAAAGTCAGGAAATACGACAGGCTGACACTAATAGGAGGTAGAACATGCGAGATTGGTGTTGTCAGGGTAGAGCTCCTCGAGACACCACAGGGAAATCTGGAAAGAGAGATGGCTGTTTGCGGGTAAACATATGGCATCTTAAAGGAAAAGGCTGCTCCTACCTGGTGCCTATATCCTACCTGTGCATTTCAGTTGCCTTATTTTCTGCTTGCTTTGTAAGTCAAATTTTATCTGATTTGAAGAAGTCCAAGCATGCAAAACTTACAGTATAGTTCCTCTGTAGAGCATTAAAATGTTCTTTGCTTTTTAACAAAATACCCAAACATTTAAGACTGGTAAAACAAGAATTCACATTAATTTTACCATTTTTACCATTTACAATTCAGCAGATTGCACACTTTTTCTCATTTTAAACTCAGTGTTTACTTTTGCAAAGCAAAATACATAATGTAGAGGGAAAATATGCAGGTAGAACTATAGTAACGTTAATAGAGTTGTATCAAACATCGTATTGTAGTTAAACATTTCTCTAAAAAAATTCACTTTGGCATTTATCCAGCAATGCTGTAACTGAGCACTTTGTTTTTTTTTTAGCAGATGCATTTAAGCCTCATGCAGGAATTAAGTTTTCCTTTTGTTATTGCTAATTATTTTCGTTTTTGCAGAACTGACTGCTTACAATATTTTCCCACAGTAACATATCACTGCTTATAACTATTTTATTACACTAATTAATCATATAAAATTGATATTCAGGAAAGTAATTAAACTGCTCTATAAGATAAAGGAGACAAATAATACTTCTAAGAGCATCTTAATCCAAATTTTCAAGGGGTTTTAAAATCTATTAATTCCAAGGTGCATAAACTTCTACTTGCACTTAACAATAGTGATTTTCAGATATATTTAGGAACTTAAATAGAGTAATATGGAGAAAAGTCTCAGGGGAAAATAGAGCTTGTGCCAAAGAGAAATTAGGAGCAGACTACACATTTAGAATCGTATCTGGAATGTTGCTCACCACCTGCATTGAAGTTAAAATGTTGAGCTTGATCTAATAGATCCTAAGGCTTAATCCGAGTTCTGAATAAAATCCAAGTTCAGGAGAACCTGCTTTATTTCTTTAATCCTGAAATCTATATCACTCTTCATGTAGGTACAAAGGATTCTGCAGGTAGAATGAGAAATGCGAGGATGCTGCCATGTCTAGAACACCTCTAATTTTGGACCTTAATTTCTAACTAATGGACCCTAATTCCTAACTTTTGGACCCCCTTTCTAACTAATAGGGAGCTATTTGGAGGATCTATTTGGGAATAGGTCCATGCTCATCTGCCCAAGAGACTGCCTCAAAACGGCCTGGAAGCAGCCGAAGTGCAGACTGTGTGACCTGTGAGGACTTTTTCACATGCAGCAGGATACGTATTGGTACTGGTGTTACTGGCCCTCTATCCGTGTTGCCTCAGAGGAGTTTCATGCGGTGTCTCACTATACAGAAAGTTAGCAAACTCTGATCATCAGAGGCATGGTAAAGTTTAGCATGCCTGACATGCTAAAAACAGATAAAGTCTTCTGTGATGGTGTAAACATTAAATAATAAAAGCCAATTCTATGTTTTACCCCACTCCTCTGTAAGAGGTAGGAGGGCTTCAAGCAGCACAGTCCTATAAAGAAGGAATAAACAGTATCTTCTGAGCAGGGGCACATTTACCAGCAAGTCTAAAAAGAAATAATATTGCTAGCCTTTCAGTGAGCTGTCTCTAACTTATTTTACAGATTTTCTTTTTTTTAGAGCAGGATAAATAGATGAAAAATGTTCAACATAAAAATATTTGGACTACAGTTTGACCAAGCAGGCGTTCCAGTTTACCAAAGATATATTCCACAGGTATCGTGTATCTAACTGTTGTCTCTATAAAGGAAAGAACATTTGTCTGATGCAGACTACTTCCAACATAACTTGAGAAACATTTAAATTAAGATTCAGAAATGGCTGAAAAACAAAAATCAAGAGAAATCAGCCATTAATTCATAGCACTGAAGGCCTGGGCAAAGTCCTAGGCAACGTCTTTTCTATATCACAAGGAATTCAGCTGTACAAAATGAAACCAGTAACTTGCATTTACCTAGAGCATATTTCGCAGAAAAGAGTGATGAGGTGCTTTGATCTGAGGACAGCAAAAAAAGGAAAAATCTATCACCTGCATTTGCTGTAGCAGTTTCTTAGTTCTCAAACCCTTTTTTCAATCTCTCTCCTGTACTGAATCCAATTTTTCATTATCTTTTTAAGAAGTTATCAGAACTGGACAGTCTCACCAATTCATTCTCTAGAGTCCTTTCGTTGTTGTTTTTACTTCCAAGTTCTGCTGGTAGGGGAATACTCTTGCACCTTATTGTCTACTCTGGTTATTAAGGTGCAACTCAAAAACAATCGATCAGGTAGATTGTCTTGAACATTTGCTGTATTGGTTTTGTTATACTGGTATTGCAGTATTTGGTCAGTCCGATAGCTTGCAAAATGTATCTACTCCTTTACCTTTCTCAGGTAAAGATGGTTTTTCAAAGTATAAAATTAGATTTGTTTGAGAAGATTCATTTTCCATATATTGCTATCAGCTGACATGAATTACATTTTTATCCTTCGCACTGCTTACAAACTGAGTTTTGCAACAGCTATTTCATAATCCTTGCAGAACTCTCCAGCATCACTATTTAGATCATTCATTTAGGCTTTTTTTTTTTTAAAAACCCAGACTTACAGTCATGAATCTTTCCATCTCCCTATCTAGAAAAAAAAAGTCTGTTTTCTTGAACAGTGTAAACTCTCTACAAAGCTACGGAGTTTTATATAAAATCGTTAACTTCCTTATCAATTTTCTTCATTTCAGAACTTCTCATCTGTATCAGTTTCCATATGGCAACTAATCTCCTATTCATTACATATTTCCTATTCGTTATATACTATATTATATTGCTATTTACTTTCTAACTGCTACATTCAATTCACAGCTGAACCAGAAATGTCTTATCACTCAAATTCTTGCTTCTGTATGAGAGGAGCCGGACTCCAATACATCTTGTAGGTGTTTTCAGTTGGCATTTTTCCTTTACTTTGTTCTCTTAAGAACACAGAAAAAGGAAATTAGGAATTTGGAATTGGCTCTATTTTTGAAGAGGACAATATGATCTGATGGAGTGATTAAATAGATAAGATGCAAAAGAGCTGCTGCAGCAGCTGCAGAAAGAGTCCTCTGCAAAGCACATGGCAGAGCTGCTCTTCCCTCTGATGCACAGGCTGATCTCAGGAAGCTGCTGTAAGCAAGAGCTCCAGCTGAGAGAAAAACTGCAATTTGGCATTATGCATTATTTAAAAGATGATTTGAAGATGAGGGGTAAAAAAATTGTTAACCAAACCAATGATTTCCATGCCTCCACTGATGGAGATAACAAGAAGATTAAGGCGGCAATATTATGGCCAGTGAA
The DNA here is from genome assembly GCA_032275445.1 of Crypturellus soui. Classification (NCBI taxonomy): domain Eukaryota; kingdom Metazoa; phylum Chordata; class Aves; order Tinamiformes; family Tinamidae; genus Crypturellus; species Crypturellus soui. The sequence goes on along the minus strand of JAUBNY010000645.1, from coordinate 2,831,248 downwards.
GCTGAAATGAGAGCAAGTAATGCTGAAGATCAGATGAACAAACTTAAAATAGTACATGTCTACATGAATAAAAGATTGAAAACCAAAGATAAAGGCAGGAAACACAATCTCCACATCTCCTTGACTTGCCTGAAGGGGTATGGAAAACAAGAAGGATTATCTGAATACCTCTTTAAAGAAATGTTTACAGCAGTTTTATGGGTACATTCTTCCGTCATGCAAAGGACACGAAGCGAAGCACCTGGTGGCCTCCACAAAGCAATGATAATAAAGTTTCTTAATTATAGTAATACAGATAAGCTGTTACAGCTGGCTAGACTGAATAAAAGTCTGATTTATAATTCAGATAAGTATTGCTATTCCTTGATTGCAATATGAAAATACAAAGGAAGCAAAATCCATAGAAACCAAGAGGAAGCTTTGGGATTATAAAATTGAATGCGCCTTTCTATGCTGCTAAACTTGAAATGGTTTTGGGTGAAACCAGACTGTTTCTTATATTGTACAGGAAGATTACTAGTTTTGATGTGCAGGAAGATTGGGAAAAAATGAGATCACTGTTAAACAAGAAGGAGTGACCTCCTGCACACCCTAATGTACGGATGTACAAATCCTTACATGAGTGAAAAGTCCTCAAGTTCTGTTCTCAGGACTTTTTCTGGACTTCATCCAATGACCATTTAATATATACATATGTATATATACAAAAATATATATATATGTGTGTGTGTGCGTGTGTGTGTGCACATGACGAGACAGTGATTTGCCTTGTCTCCTCTCCGTGTCCCACACTGGTGTGTCAAAGTTGTGATTCTTCTTTTCTGAATACCTCTCTCCTTTTGTAACAGTGCGAAGAACAGACACCTTACATAATGGCTACCAAACTTCAGTAGATCTGTGAACTGAACACATGCAGAGGGCAGGAGAATATGGGCACGTTCTGGGTGTTTTCTCCACAACCTTTTCTTTCCCAATTTTCTCTCCTAAAAGCAGGGCTGTGAGATTGCCCATCCCCCAGAGCTGGTCATCCTACCCCGCCATGAAGCCCCAGGGGTACAGAGCAACTTTCCATAGGGATTTTATTAGGCACTTAGCATGGAAAAAGAGAGAAAGGATTTCAGCACAACCATCTCTTCAGCATTTCCTCTTAGATGTTTTAAGGACTTTGGTGCTCAGCATACTGGTTGCTGTGAATGCCTTTTCGAGTGTCTAAATATGCTCAAATTGCTCTAGGGAACACTTGAACACTTGAACTCCACACACTGTGAGTTGCGCTCCTAAGAAACCTAACGTGAAGGCAGAGCAGTGGAGAGCATCACAGCATCTAATCCCCTCTTGGCATTTGATCCGAGAGCTTTGCTAAAGCTCACAGTGGGAAGTAGTCTTCAAGCAGTCTTAATGCTCCCTACCTTGCCTCTTGCTTGCGCACGCACCTTCAGCCCTTTTCCGTGGGACTTGTATTTGCAGCGGTATTTATGGTTCTTCCAATCCAAGAACAACACAAATGGAGTAAAATGCTCTTGCCTTGGAAATAGCTATTGAACAAATACTTTAAAAATAATCTGCATTGCTGTTTTTCTTGAGGAATAGCCAAGTAGGGGGTGAAAGGAAAGAACGTCTTTTACCAGGGCCACTATGGAAATTCCTGCACAGACATAATGGCTAGAAACAATGTGATTTTCCCAGGCTGGTCTGCAGAGATGTCTTTGAGCATCTCACTGGAAGCTCTGCCCTGGCAAGAGACCAAGTACCAGGACTGCACTCTCTGGCTTTACAATATCTCATATGCTGAACCTCTCCAAGACGCAGGTAATATGAGTCATAACAATCCCTTCCCCTGCCTTCCATGTTCTGGCAAGACTTTCTGATAACTTTATAAAAACAGAAGAGATCAATCATATAGGAATTATTTTAAATAACAAGTCCGTGCTGAGGTGGAGGGGGAATAGAACTGCTGCAGCTCACAGGCTAGTATAAAATTTGCAAAAGTTATCCGTGACCGCCCACGGCTATTAAAAAATAAACAGATAAAGTCACTGGATGGCCAATCCCCATGTGGAAAGGCAAATCCAAAACAGTCGTGCAAGAGAGATGCTCAAAATCACGAAGAAAACCTTGGAGACACTCCCCCAGGGCAGAGCATAAATATTGCAGACTGGCAGGCGCAATACCCTGCAGATAGAGAGCAGGACACAGATCTTGCTAGCAAATACACAGTTGTGGAAAGGAAAGATAGTGAAATATCTATGTGGAAGTATAGATTAAAAAAAAAGAAAAAGAGAATATTAGAAGTTGTGAAACAGATTACCACAAACACACTGTTGCCAATAAAAAAATTCATTGACCAAATGGTGTGTTTTTTATGTATAATTCAAATAATCTGAAGCATATGGATTTCATTTTCAGTCAGGTACCATTCTCGTACAAGGCTCAACAAAATCTGTATCTTTAGTAGCATTCCCCACAATATAATTCACAGAATCTGGAGGAACCATAAATATTGCCTGCAGGATTCACTGCAAAGCACAAGCCAGAATAGAACACTAAGTCATCTCTCCTTTCTCTATGCCTTATTTTTATTATGCTGCTCCTAAGACATACATGATATGCCTCAGAGAAGGTGTTTGTTCTTGTCAGATCAGGTTTTATATGCATTTCCTTCTAATTAGGCAGAACACTAAAACAAAGGTTGATGGCTCAGTTATTGTACATTCATATAGTGAATTTTCAGCAGACAGTATATTTCTGCTTTTATGGTCTAAGTGCTACTATCATATAAGGATTCTGAAAAACTATTGAGATAGAAATTTTAGTAGTAATAATTTCAATAAACTGGACGAAAAAGTTAAATATACATTATCATGATCTGCTGCTAGAAGACACAGAAGAAATGTATTAGACACACATCAGCTATTTTAATTACCGTTTTTAAAGCTCCACTAGTTCTTTTATCCTTTGTGCTTAATAAGCTTTTATAACAGTTTTATATTATCTTCAAATTAATTTTTTCTTCTCTATTTTCTACAGAAACTAAGAGATAAATTAAATATTTTGCTATATTTTTTAATTCCTGCAATGCTTCCTTACTAAGATACTGATCATCTGAATAGCTAATAAACAGGAAGAAGCCCTCACAAGACCAGTATTTCTAATACATTTATCTCCAGCTCCTGAATAGAAATAAATACGGTTTGATATTCTAACTTGCCAGTGGCTTCAGAGAGCTTATGATCTGGCACTCTGAGAAGAGGTCAGGATCCTGTAGTGCAGAGTCCAAACATCTAAATCTGAGGTTACTTGACATTTTCTGCAATGCAGAGAGAAATTTTTGTGGATGTCACTGGTTCCTGTCATGGTGTCATATTGGTTCCTTCACTTGGTAAAATTCATCCCAGTGATTATATGTGGGTTTTTTTAGCACCTGCTAAACAACGAAGGTCATGCCCTGCAATAGAAACCTGTCTTAGCTGGGCTGCCCTTTAAGCAGAAAGGCATGCTCCTATGCATATAAAGCACTCAAGTGGTCAGTAAGAATACTAATGGAGATGGCATGTTTGACACAGACCTCTGTTCTGGGGTTAGGAAACACACACTTTTAATTTCTGAGGACATTACTGATAGTTGTAAAGAGGGTCAGAGAGTGAATGAGACACTCCTGGTCAACACAGGGTAACATTTCTGTCAGAGCTTTTGCTCTGGATTTACTTTTTAAAGCATCCAATACAATCTTAAAAAACAAATAAATAAATAAAATTCACTTAGATCCATTGCCTGCAGTGACAGTAGGCTAAAGCCTTAGTTCCCATCCCGTTCCTCCTTATGCAACTATGTGTATTACTACATTATAGAGCTTTTTAAAATAAAAACTAACAAACAAACAAAACAACCTTCCCCCTCCAAAAAAAAAACTAAAGCCAGGCTGAATAGTACATTAGGCTTTCTTTACAATACCTAGCCACAGCGGCAGAACCTGAGACTTTCTGCCTTGGTTTTCTCTCTCTTTTTTCACTCTAGCTCCAAGGCTTCATTCTTCACTTAGCTTTTAGGTCAAGCCTGAGAACTGGACAAAGCAACCACAATGGTGTATTTCCACATCATTACAGTAATAGCACAATAGCTAAAATTAATTAAGATCATTTTATGCCATTTTAATTCCCGAAACAATGCACTTTATTCTTATTCAACCATTAGCTTTACAGAAACCTCTACAAGCAATGCTGTCCTCCTGAATACAAAACGCTCTGTGAGCTTGGAGCAGAGGAGTGCAGGATTGAAGCTGGACTCATTTGTCGATGCAAAGACTACTGATCACCCTCTCCACAAAGCCCCACTGGCTTTATTGTTCTTCTGTTTTCACCTCGTATATGACTTTTTTCTCTATCCAAAGGAAATCTCAATAACAAACCTACATCCCAGTTCAGTCTACTAAACTCTTTCATGATTTTCGTCAGATATGAAATCATGTTCCAGACGCCTACAATGTTTAGTCAAATTTGCTGGAGTCAACTTTGAGACAGATTGTGTCTGCCAGTTTTAGGTCTTTGGCTATGCTGGCCATAGTGGAAGAACTGCTGAGTTTAAGCAGTCTGTTTTTCAAGACAGGCAGATCTTAATATATGATAATCCACAGAGAAAATCAGTGGGCACCACAGCTCCTTATCAAATTTTTATAGTTTTATATATAATATATAAAATTTTCTAGCTTTTATATATAGTTATATATAGCTATACATGTTTTCTTACAGATGCAGATAGAAGGAAAGTGGTCCAGGAACATTTTAGTCTTCCATTGTTGCCACTGCAGCCACAAACACAGAGCTCCCTAGCAGTAATCCTCAGCAGCAGCGGCTTTAAAAGGCTCTTAAAATGAAGTGCAATTATTTAAAGTCATTAAATCTCTTTTACTATCTTTCTCTCAGATAAAAGCTTTTAAAATCCAACTCTCTGGAAAAATGAATATTCATATAATGAAACAGGAGTCAAAACTACTAGGAATGAATCCTATACACTATCTTTTTATTTTTGGTTCCTTAAAGTTGGAATGTATCACACTGTCAAAGTCAAGGAACATGTATGAGAATTTTTTCACTTAACTGGATCTTTCTTGCAGTGCACAAAGCTATTTTTCTTGCTTTGCAAAACGTGAAGATAAAACAGCAAAAAAAAAAACAACCCAAAAAGCTCAAATCACAAGAGAAGTTGAAAAATGTTGAAACCGCCATCATTTCTAAAATGGAACTCTTTTCTGTTTTGAATCCTCTGCTATCACTTCTTTGTTAGTATCATCTAAATAGTAATATAACAGAGAATGTGGAAATGGGACAAATTATCAAACGATCATAAGATCTGGAATTGTTTATGAAAAACTTTCTCTAGTTTCTCCCAGGGCGTCACGGTGAAAGAGAAATTTTCTGCTTTGAAACAAGGAAAACAAACTGTTTGCATTCCTTCTTGGAATTCTTCCAAGCGAAACAATTTACTTCCCATGCGTTTTAGTCTGAAGATACATATATACACACACTGATAGGCATCGATATTTATACTGATGTGCTGTGTGGGCTGGAAAGTTCTTGTCTTTCCTAGTGTTTGAGACCCTACCCCGGGGTCATCTAGCAGAGGAAGGAGGGAGGCTGGTTTGGCGGCAGCTTCCAACCTACGCTACTCTAGGTAAATATGCCGTGGCTTCCGGCAAAGTCCCTCTAAACCTGGGGCGCTCTCATCCTCGGCTGACGTACAATGCCATAACTTTGCAGAGTTAACTGTGACTTGCCATTCTGTTTGCCTTCCCAACCCACGTATTTTTTGGTGAATTGTGCTTGCCAGATTGAATTGCCCATTTTGCAGGAAAAAAAGAAAAAAAAAAAAGATGAAGTTAATATTTCAAAGTATATTCCCTTAACTCCTACCATGCTCCCAGGAGAGACAAGACTTCTCCCATAAGCTCCTGGCAAAGGATCAGAGCTGCCCACCTCCACTGCAGCCTGAAGAAAGAAGGGATGTACCCCAGAAGATTACACATAACAAAATGAAATTACACATAGTACCTGAGTTCATCTAACAAATTGTTGCTGCTGGAAAGAGTATTAGACTGGTTTAATCCATGTAGTATAATTTTGTTCTTCATGGAATAGATGTGCAACAGCAATAAAGCTCACTAAAGGTTTGCAGTTCAGTCATTTCATACAGATAGAAAATAGGAATGCAAGTTAGGGTGAATGGCATCTCATATAATTCATAGCTTGGATTTTTTTTTTCCCTTTCTTCAAATTCTTAAGAGCAGTTAGCTCTCTTAGATTCAGCAAGGAGTTTTCAGATACAGGAAAGCCTGAAACCACTTTTTCATTTTAAAGTTTTATCCATCTTCCTTTTGTGAGGAAGATATAACGTCCTCATCAATATTTCTATACTATGAGTTTCTATCACTTTGCCTTTTTTCCTCCCTCATTACTAAACATAACTTTACAAAAGCACATATATAAAAACAAGATGCTCATACCATTCAGCATTGCTCCTAAGTACTACTTATACAGTAAAGACTATTCATATTAGGTATACATCTTGGGGAATATGCAAGCTCAATAGGTCCTAATGCTGCTAACTGGCAAGGTAATGCTATGATCTCTGGGATACTTTACCACATGCTCTTCTTCTCTAGTTAGCCATATTTCATTAAAATTAAGATGATGTTACAATGATTTGTGCTTACTTTTCCACTTCCATGGATGCATTTGGTAAATCTCTAACTGTATACAATTGCTACATCAAACTGATTTGGAGGATTCTGCAAATATCAGTAATGTTTGTGACCAGACATTTTTTCCAGCTCCACTTCCCCCCTCCTTTTGTAAGTTCCTACATTCATAGAAATAATGGTCCAGATTCAGATGGCCTGAATTCTCTGTGCTTTATATGGCTTGTTGGCAATTGTGACATTTTCTTTGCCTCAAGGCTGTTCCACTTACATTAGAGTACATCAATCCTCTGTAAACTTCCCTTTAAGCTCTGAGACCCTAAAGGTCTCGAGACAGCTTTGCAATTAGGAATGGAGGCATTTCAGAGATTGGAGACACTACAACATCTTTTCATTTATTTAAAGTTAGCTTTCAAGATCTTATACTTGTTTTACTGGCCATAGCATGTACTAAAACCACATTATTTTTTCCCCGTTTTACGAGATCCACTATCCTCATGCTTTTTAGAAACTATAAACCTTCATATCGCTAACAGTTTATGATGAGTATCTTTAAGCTCAGCAGACAGAATTCTTCAGTTTTGGGGCCAAAGACTAGGAGCTTAATTCTGCTGTCATATGTCAGCTGTCAACAATACATACAGTACAGGATAGATAACATTCAAATCTTCATCCTCCAATAAACCATTTAGCTGACAAGCAAATGAAGCTGGAAGATGAGGGAAACCTCAAATAAAGACAAAACGTAACTTTTATAAATAACTGGCTTAGTCGAAGTGCGAAGTAGTCTAAAAAGAGAGATGGAAGAGAGAGTGTATTCAGTGAAAGTAAACTGGGAAGACAACAATATGAATTTGGAAGTCAAATGAAATGTGAGGAAATCACCTAATAGTTTCCTGTGGATATAAATCCCTGGTTCTGTCTGGAAATGAAGGCAGCTATGTACTTTGTTCTACTGAAAACTATTTATGTGAATATAACTTGCTATCCTAATGAAAACTACAACAAATCTAACTAAAAATTGAACAATACCATCTTCAAATTTTGAAAATATATCAATCCATTAATGAATCAGCAATATAGAATATAATCAACAAATTCAATTACCAAAAAGACCACAAACAAAACTGAACTCATGATGTTATCCAAGTTAGTATGAACCTCCTGAAGAACCCAGGAGATCTGAAAAGCAGAGCTTTCCTCTACTATTTCGAGGCTGCAACTACACCATGTTAGGATGCTAATTTTCAAGCAATAGTAAAGCTAACTCCTATTCTGTCTGAATATCTCCTGGGTATAGACTGGCTTAACAGCTCTCTTCTTGATGGAGTAGTTTTACGGACACTTAAAACTCTTGGTTAACACTAATTTAAGGTAGCCATTTCTAGAAATACACATGTGCAAAGGGCAATTTGAAATAGAACTTCATTCATACTGCAAGATTACAGACAGTGGTCATAAACAGGCACTTATTAAAAATAAAGAAAAAAAAAGTTATTCACTGTGAGCCCATTTGATGTTCAAAGCAGACTGGAATAGTGCCACGATACTGAAAGCCTCCTCCCCAGATGCTCACCTAAAGAAACCTCAGCTCTGTGCTGAGCTGGAGATCAGAGTCACCAGTCCAGATGCCACATCCTGGCTTTTTTATTAACCTCTCCAGCCACAATTGTCCTCTGGACCCTTGGCTCTCAGATTGTTACAGCCGAGGACAATTCTTTTTGTTTGTTTGTTTGTTTGTTTTTTAAAGGACTTTTCAGATTGCCCTGAGATCTGTATATACAGGAAAGCACACCTTTTTGTGTATTTATGGAGACATAACTTCACAGCTCAGACCCTAGCTTCTTCCTTCAAGGGTGTTTCTACAAAACTGTTCAAAACAAAATGGGATGGGGATTCATTTCTTTTACTCTGGTGAGTATGTTTGATACTACACCTGCTGAGTCTACACCTCAGATATCATCTCCTTCACTGCCCACTCATACTGTCTCATTTCTATCAGTATAAGCTGAGTTCCAAGGATCTTATCTGGAAAGGAGAGCCACCAATGTCATGATTCTTCTCCATGTGGTGGCAGAGGGGTTCCTAAAGCTTAACCTTCTCAATTTCATTTCCAGTATGTATACTTTTTCCTTTTATTTTCTCAAGCTTTCCATGTTTGCATTTACATTTCCATTACCTAAGCAATTTTTAAAGCACTCATGACCCCTCTTAGTTCTCTAGGTTGCTTTGAGGAACCAGGAGTAATTTGGTTTACTTGATCAGATAACACTCTGAAGAACTCTAATAATAAAGCCTTCTTAAGTAGTAGTTATGCAAATATTTGAGCAAAAGTTTGCAGGTTTTAATTTCAGACATAGAAAGCCCTGGTCATATAAGCAGGAATAGGTGCAGCAACACAGCTTATAAAATTAGATGGATTTTTTTTTCCCATAGAGGAGACATATTTGATGTTGCAACTCTGAATATACATGAAAACAATAGTACTGGCATTTTATTTTGCACTACTATTAATTGCTATAGTGCTTCTCTACCACTCTTTCTGCCAATACCAGTTTTATTTTATAGCTTTAATCAATATTTCACAGAGTAAAACATGCATATTCTATCTCTGCCAAGATTAGTTCATAAAGGGTGGACATTTTCCTTCATTTTTATCACTCTGCAGTCAGCTCAAAGAACTTTTTTTTACACCATGAGCTGAGAGAAAATTTTGCTTTGCTGAATCTACTGCTACTAATCTGATTAAGTGTTTAACTTATTTCAAACAGCATTTTATTTCTTTTTCAGAGAAGGGCCTACTGGCTCCTTTACTTTTACTTTCTAAGTTTAGGAAGCAAAAAATCAAGCATCATCACAAAAACAATGTTAACCAAGGTTTTCTGGCCACTTCTGCAGTTGGAGCTAGGGTGAGGCTCACTCCTAGCAAGAAGATAAATTCTAAGACCTTTGGGTGCGTTTACATGGGCTAATACAAGGGGTACAGAAGCTTTGCTGCTGCCACAGTGTGATGCATTTCTACAGTTCTCTCAAGCCCTACAAAGCTAAACGAGAACACTTTTGTAAGCTCAAGACTGGAAAGAAAAAATAAAAGTGATCTCACCTCAGGGGAAGATGTGTTTTTTTTTCTTTGCATCAGATGAAATTTCCAGATGCAAAGCCTTGCGTGGCACGAAACCGCTCTCCTCTCACACGAGTATTTCCACACGGCGCAGATAAGTGCTGCTCCAGGAAATGAAAGGAGGAACAAGCCTTTCACTTCTCCTCCACAGCAGCGGGGAGAGTTATGAGCAGTCTGGCCTGAAACGGCTCGCTGCAGAAATGGTGTCTCCCTTCCATCCCAAAGCAGGAGCCAGGAAGAAGTGGCCGTTTAAGTAATGAGGGCCATGCAGCTGAAATCACAATAATTGCCCGAGTAATGATTAACGGTGGTGGAGACAGTTCACAGTTAATGAAGTCTCCGTATCACTGAAGTTTCCAGTATCAGAAAGGTCTGCTGCCTTTTCCAGCTCAGGCTGTGCATCAGGGCTTGCACACCCCTGAGGAACAAAGCAAGAGTAAAACTTCCGTGGCAAAAACAGGATTAATTAACTGAGAATGCATAACATATAAAGCACAGTCATAAAATAGAACTCCTTGGCAAGTAACTAAAAGTCCTTAAGAAAACAGGCAATTAGGTTGGATTTTCCTATGTGCAATGTTTATTTTAAATATAAATATATGTGTTTCACTTCAGAAATTAAGCATAATATATATACACACACACAAATATGTGTATTTTCAGTTTATTAGACAAAATAGGTGCAAATGCACAGTCGCAATTAGTGAGACAAGGAACTAGCTCCGTGTCAGTCGGGAGTTAGCAAAATGAACTTCTGGGCTAAAAATAGCAACTGATTTTAAAGATTTTTCTAGGTTGCAGGGGCCCATATCCGGAGCAGACGAACATCAGCAGGAAGAGCATACTAAAACACTCTGTAGCGATCCCAGCTACCGCAAATTAGAGAAAGCCAAGTCTCCCCTTAGCTTTTGGCGAGTAGCAGTTGGGCTGCCTCAAGGAAACACACCTCAGAAACTCAGTCAGGAGTTACAGATTAAATTAATAAATACATAAAACTAAAATAAAAAGAGGAAGAAAGAGTAGGCCACTGAAGCAGAAGACTCCACTTGACCTTGTCATCATTTGCTGTGAGAGGGGTGAGAGAGGAATAAAACTGTACTCCTAGGCAGCGGGTATCCCTCAGTTCCACAGGATGCCAGGATCCCCATTCTCCCCCCTTTTATTGTTATTTTTTTCCTTTTTCCTGGGGATAGCAATTTGCTAGAGGCTGTTCAAGGAAGACTTTCTCCTGCTCAGCTCAGGGGGTATCCATGGCCTCCAGCCCAGAACCAAGTGGTGAGGTAAGCGTGACGGGGAACACTTAGGGTGGCGCATTCCCTCTCTACGCAGCTGTTTGGCCTTGCCATGTTCAATATTTGAAAGTATGTTACTGCTGGGTATTGAGGGTCCGTAAACCTATAGAAATGAAGCTGTCCCGTTTTAGGAGCTGGCATCTTTGGCTCCAGGTCCTCACACATGCTACCTCGTTGCATTCACACAGCCCAGCTTGTGCCTTGGATCCCAGCATTCATTACTGCTCCTATGCAGAAATCTAATCCCACTTCAAATTTGCAGAAAACTGCCTGAGATCAAATCAGCAGCAGGAACCAACATCAAAGTTAGCTAAAATTCTCACAGATCAACCTTAGCTAAACACTCAGTGGCTATAGCAATATACTGGCTTGCAAAGCTGAACCAGTCATGGGCAAGTAAAGGAGAATAACGACAACATCTTTACATTTCCAGCACTGCTGCAGCTTTAATGTATCATCATCTGCTAGCAATGACTATTCAAGACTTACATTTTTATGTTACTATTACTTCTCCATCATTGCAGCTGTTCTCTAAAATTGGACTGAAGAATGATTTATTCTGTCTCATGCACTGTTGGTAAAGAAAGAAAGTGATAGAACCTAAACAGTTCTATTTTGCTCTCGAAAGTATAACGCTATGCAGGGAAGATTTATCTGATTTATTTGATTTGAAAAATCAAAAGATGTAAAAATTAAAATAGAGTAATGGGGAAAGAAGAAAGGAAATAATTAAGAGAGAGAGATTGGTAAGGCAAAGGAGCATAGCAATTTTCTATAAACCATTAGGAGTCAAAAATGAAAGACATAATCATAGACTCTCTCCCTGCTTGACATCACCTACGTGTCTAACTAAACAAGAGTCAATTATAGCTCCTTTAAATGGGCCATCAGTTAAACAAAGAGCATGTAGATAGAAAAATAATTTTCTGGGTATTCAGGCAAAATATAGTTTTTTTATTCATGGCACCCTCTGGGTGACAATAAAAGCAAGATTGGAAAAGCTATCATTTTTAAACAAAAAAATTCCTTTGTTTCTTAGAACTCACCCTATTATTTCAATAAAGTCTTCATATAATTTCTCATAACAAGAGAAATTCTTTAGTTTCTAATGTAGCAGGCTGCATCCAGACTGTTTACTTTTAAAATATCATTTATCTTAGACTCAAGGGGGAAAAAAAGGCATTTTTAATGGATAGCTTTTCCCTTTTATTACTTTTCCATGGGATGTTTAACATCTTCCCTTGACAAGGGCTTGCTCTTGAAGACACAAGAAATGCAAGTGTCATCATTTTTTAAATAATAAGGACTTTTATAGGTACTATAACTAAATATTAGGATTTTGTGCTTGAGTCTTATGTATATATATTCAAAAGTTTCTTATCAAATAAAATTTAATCAATGTCACGAGCTCAGGGATACTGCAAGGAGACCCAGAAGAGGGTTTTCTACATTATTAATTGACTAACTAACCTTCAAGAAGCAGAAATCAAATCACCAGAAGTCAACATTCAAATTAGCTGCTATTCATATAGCTCAGTCTCAGCTGAGACTCTCAGCTGCAAAAACAGTATACTTGGCTGCAAATATGAACTAGTTGTAGGCACGTAA
>JAUBNY010000645.1:2749098-2818353 GCA_032275445.1 Crypturellus soui | reverse complement strand
GTTTAAGAAAATTACCAAAAAAAAAAAAAAAAAAGGAAACAGAAAGCTTTCCTCTTATAGTTTATTGTTGTTTATGTGGTTGTGGGGAAGAGATACTGATCTCTGCAATCAGGAATTTAGGATCATGTAACATCCAGAGACAGTCTGCTTCCCAGGGTGGTTCTGGAGTGTGTGTGTGTGTGAGAAGGAGAACATCTGGGCTTTGTCTTAGCACAAGTGGAAACTATTTATACATCTGGTCAGCACCTTCCCAATGAAAAACAACCTTCATTTCTGATAAAAAATAAACATACCTCACCTGCCATATTTTTTCCTGGCTGTGGTCAGTCAGATTTTACCTTTTAACACTGTTTCCAGTGTTAAAGGTGTCCTCTATCTTTCCTGTCCTGCAGCGTCCAGTTGCTGCAGTTGACTCGTTAGCCACCAGCCCTGGTGGGCTCTGTTCCTTCTCAGCACACTCAAACACCATGTTTGTATCCATCTGCCTCAAGGGCAAATGCTGAGAAGAATCAGAAAAAAAAAGTCCTTATAAGCAGCTTGCCAGTTATTAGCTCCCAAAAGTTCAGTCTGCAAGAGACAGTGCAATTACATACTGTGGGCATTAAACAAAATCATCTCTTCCAGGCACTGATTAAAGTGAGGATAAGGCTATACTTGGTGGCATCAGCTGCAGCTCTTAGCTGGACTATGGCTGATGCTGTTAAAGGACTTTGATTTGGTTATTTTCCTGGGACGCTAATGACAGGCCCTGAGCAGCCCAAATTCACCCCTGATGGTGCCTTGCAGCACCCACTTTCAGATAGTACCAATAGAGGCCTGAAAAATGTGATCGATGTGGAATTAAAAACCCCTGCCAGGACTATGCAACAACCTGCGAGGGGGCTCCAGAGCCAAAAAGGGTTAATGAGGACTTCCTGGTGAGCTGGCGCTAGCCCTTAGCAAATGGCTGTAAATTAAACACCCATTCAATAATATTACTTAATACGATTTATGTATGATTTATTCTTTTTCTAAAGCACTCCTCTGGTAGCTGTGGCCATTTCATTGGCAATACATCCTCCTCCCTGTCTTTGTAGCCTGGTGCCCAGGATCTTCTTGGAAGAAATTGTCCCGGACGCAACCAGGCCACTGCCCTCCTGCATTGCTGTGGCCTAGGAGGTGGCCAGGGCACAACAGACACATTCCTTTGGTGATGTACACTTTTTGCTGACTTTAGTTTACCAGCACGTCACTGCTTGAACTTCCTCTTCTCTGTGTTACTGGCAAGGGAAAGGGAAAGGGTGTGGGGGTACAACAGCTTCCTATGCTTAGGGCTTGCACCATGCCTATCAGAGCAGCTTCACGCTAAGGGGAGATAAAAAAAAAAAACAAAAAAAAAAAAAAAAAAACACACACATGGGATTAACGGTTCCTCTATTTTTCTTTATATTCTTTCAGACAAATCCAATCAGGCGGAATGTGAATTTTAAAAACGATTGCTAACAACAAACTATTTTCACTCATGGAATGAGAAGCACTGAGCAGTGTTGTTGCAGCTAAGTGATTCTTACTGCAATACGCTTTTATCTTAAAAACTGCATGAATGCCTGCAGAGTATAAGCCAGTTACACACCCGGGGCTTCCAAGCGCAGGCTCTGACATGAGAGTGCCTGATGCCACGGCGGCTTCGTCCTGCAGCCCTCACTCAGGCACCTTCCAGAAGGCATCAGCCCTGCCAGACCGGGTTATCCAGGCCAGCCCTGCCTCTCTCAGTGCAGCTGGGCCCTCTACCAACCTCAGACTGCTAAGTGAATCCGAAGCATCAGGAAAAAAATCACTTTGACCCAGCACCTTGTGCAAGCTGACCTTACTACAGCCCACGGCCCATGAAGGCCCGCAGCCGCTCTGCCATATTCACGTACCCACCAGCCACAAACACAGCCAAATACCTGACAACTACCCAGCCCTGTGACGCGAGACACGAAGTAACTCACACCACCGGTAGAGGGACCAAGGGCTTGCCAAACCTCTATCTCTGCAGCTACCTTCACAAAATCATGGTGACAGCTTCCAGCTGCATTCTGCTGGTATCAGCAGAAGTTCTCGGGCGCTGGACCTGCCGTGGTGGCTCTCCTGTGTCATCCTGCAGAATGGCTGGAGAGCAGCGGATTTCTCTCTCAAGACAATTCAGGGATGGCGAGGTCTCCAAAGGCCACCAGCTTCAGCAGAGCTTGATTCAAGCCTGTGCTAATCCTCTTGACGGCCTTTTCCACGGATCAGAGGGCACTAGTAGGTATAAAGCCACCTTTGCAGTTTGCTTCTTTTATCAAGTGAATTAGAGACGCCAGGGCTGCAGCCATCCCATTAAATTACATATATTTGAAAGTTATTACCCTCTGGAAATTTGCATAAACATTTCATGCATATTTTATAGCAAAACTGACAAAGCACATTTACAGAAAAGTGGTATGAAACAGCTGAATAGTTTTGGGAAAAAATATATGCAGTCCAATTATGATCACATTCACTTAGTGATATGAGATAATGAGTTAGAAAAATGATGGTATGAATGTTATCTGCTCTTCAAGGACAAAGCTTGTGCAGCTACAAAGACAAAATATCATTTTAAATGAGAGAAACATTAACTGGCTTTCTCTTCTTTTAAGATCCTCAAACTAAGAGAAGTTAGAGTTTTCTCAATGATAAACATTAAAAAATGTAAGAGATAAGGACTATATTTCTACATTTTGCATATGGGCTTTATGGCGCCTTGAAAATAAAAAAAATCAAACATTAGCAGCTTTCCTCCCCTGCCTCCTCATTACTCACTCAGATACAAAGTGAGGTTTTTAAAAAGATGGAAGAGTGGCTAAAAGAGGCCTACCTCTTTTTGGAATTAACTACTGAATTCTGGCTTGTCACTCTGGTCTTTAAATATTTACCATGAAGGAGAAACGTTTGGGAGAACTGGTATTTTTGTAGTCCTTCAAAACCGAGCTCTATTTTAAATAACGCTTCAGTAGGGAGTTCCTTTTTCCTGGGGTTTGAAACCTTTCAGTGTATTAGCCAACTACTTTCTACAAAACCTGGGTGCTAAAAATCAGATTTAAAATCTTAAGTGCAAAACACGTAAAGCGTAGAAGTTTTACCTGAAACGTGCATATAAGTCTGGAACACAGGTTTATGATCCTGAATGCAGGTGGCTAACCTGCCTCTAAAATGAACTGCTGTCATACAAGGGAGAGAATTACATTTATCTGCATGAAGATATTTCACTCCAACCTCTACTACATGCATCCCCCCATGGATGAGGTCTCTACATCCCAGCCCACCGGCCCCAGCAAGGACAAGAGCACAGGACTCACCCTTAACAAACCAGAGCCAAAAATTAAGACACACTCCCAACAATACATAACTCATTGCAATCTGCCTTCCTACCATCTACCTATCACAATCTAAGTGGAGAAGCCCACAGCACTTTCTGAATTACAAGGATGCTGGTACAGATTGTTCTGTTACGCTTTATCAGATAGATTTGAAACTGGCTGTATGAATCAGATATGCAGTTAAGCTTTAAGCGAGTATTTTTTTTATCAAAACAAAGGTAATAGCTTTCCAGCTTTATGGTAGAAACAATGAATATAAAAATAAACTAATAATCAAAGGGCATGACACTTTTGGTACAAATAGATTTTCATATGTATTATGAAAGAAGGCAAGGAATAAAATTTTGGTTTATATATAGCAAAATTTTGTACCAATTTGCATAATATAATGAAGAAATCTCCTGTACCTCCCTTTTTTATGCACAGAAATTTTTCTTAGCACCTTCAATAGAGTGGGACAAGCTTAGAATTATCTTCAATATAATAACATAATGATGAATGAACCTTGAACTTTAATAATTATGCTTGAAAGTGAATTTCCTTCAGGTGGTGTATCTTCTGATCAGTAAGGCATCTTTACCAGATAAAAAGTGAAGAAAATAATTTAGTTTTTGAACACAGTATAAGACACCAGCAAATTTCTCTACTTTTCTGGAACACTGCAGCAAACTCCTTGAATTTTTTTGACTTTCTCTTCCTCACTTCTTTTTTCTTTTTTTTATTCTGGTAGCTTTTCTCCTCCCACATACCTCTTACAACACTGTTCATTTCCTGAATTCTTAACTTATCTCCATCCTTCCTCTCTGTTCTTTTTCAGTACTCCTCCAAATGTTTTGGATCATCCTCCCATTTCAGTCTTGATGTTCAGATTCTCTGCTTTAATGCCTCTGTCCTTATCAGGATTATTTAAAAGTTATATATCAGGAAACTACTGTATATCTTCCATTACTTCTTGTTTGTCTTAATCCATTGACTATATTCTGAAGATTTTGCTCATAAGACTCATTCTGCTTTCTTCAGCATATCCCTTAGTGGCTCCTTCTGCAAAGACAGAGAAATGCACAATTTCTCTAGTTCATCATGGTATCTCTTAAATTTCTCCCTGCTGAACCCTGGCCTTATTTCTGCATTTGTATTCCTATTCAGTGTGCCCGCTCTACATTAAGCTCCGTCATTTAAAACTTTAGGTTTAATTATATCCTGGCACATATTTTGACCTGCTTTTTCACAAGTGCCATGGGGGCTCAGGATAAGTATCCACTCCCCTGTTCCAGTATGCAAGAAACATGCTGACCATCTGTGGAAGACACCCTGCTATGTTTTAGGCATAATGTATATGCACACCCACACATCTGTTGAAGTGTCTCTATCCTTGATTAAAAAGGCAAGTCGCCTTGTACTGATTATCCAGACAACAATAAACTTCTGCATGCACTGGTTCCCCTTTCAGCTCCTGCAGGCTGCAATGTGCACAGAGGTCCCTCTGCACCCAGGAGAGAGAACTCCCACCAGCGCAGATGTTATAGCCAGTTTCCCTTATCATGACACCTTATACTTGCTGATAAATAACTTAGACTAGGTGAAAGGTTAAATCCACCCTAGGGCTTTAAGGATTTTACTATTTACTGTTGCCGGCACTATGTCAGTAATGTTTGTAATTTTAAGTTAGTATGCGAATAGAAATACAATAAAAAAGATGAGATGAATGATGAAAATTGAGTTTACAGTTGCTGAAGCTACATAAAGATAATTCACAGTCTTACATCAGACAAGTGAAGTGTAGACAAACATTCAAACCAATAGCAAAGTCAGCTTAAGGAATAAAAAAAAATATTTTCTTACTTCTTTCTCCTTCACTATCATCATTTGCAATAATGATTTGTTTAGAGGTTTACTTATTTTCCGTAACCAGGTAGTACAAAATATATGCATATGTCTCCAAATATATCTCTGCGGTTTCTAATGCTAAAGTTACTCCTACTCATTAATTGATTCTGCTCAGCAGTTTTTAATTTCCTCTTACTATGGAGATAGGTAGAAATAAATGAGTATCCAAACTTTCTGAGATCCTCTTAGTTATCTACAGTCCCTTTGAACTAAGAACCTTCCCAGCTTGCTCCTATGAAACATCATCTGAGGATATAGTCCTATGGAAGATGGTCTCATCCATAGCTTGAGCTAACCAGCTTGAGCTTTATCTTACACAAGATAAAATACTGCTAGCGTGCCATGAAACTAAGCTAACGAATTCTGCTGAGCGACAGGAGATATTACCATAGCAATGAAGTCAAACTAATGTGATTAATAAACACGTTTAGGTTCAAAGCTGACTTTTATTCGGTGAGCTCAGAAAACTGACTGCAATCTGTTAACTCCTTGAGTTTCACTTCATCATGAGGCATTTTGAAACATCCATATTTTCTAATCCAAAAATATCTCGCACACCAAATTCTGAAAAACACAGCATCTGAAGCAGCTTTGCCTTGAATATCCTCCTTGTGGGGTTGGTCAGCTTGAGGAACGTTTACACTGGATATTTGGACTATAAAACTTCTACATCAAAACATCCTCATGTTAATCTAATACAAATTTTGATTTTATGCTATATGAGGGACAGGAGATAGACTTTGGGAAGGGCTTACATGATTTTTCTAAATCTCCTGGAAGTCTTGCTATGATGGGGGAAAATAAATGTGACCATTCACTATTCTAGACAAGTATACATGTGAACTGATAACACTTGAAAGAAAAGAAAATGTACGACCCTAGGGACTAATGTGAAAATGATTGCAACTTTACACTTGAATGAAGATAAATAGGTCTTACATTAGATATACTTATCTCATTCTCAGTAAGTGATGAACAGCTTTGCTATTTTTCTCCACTAACCGGCTGGCAAGAGGAGAGAATTTGTTTTAAAAACATGAGGTATCCAAAAACACCTGAATCATACAATTGCAGAGGTTACACTAATTCCTTAACTTCATAAAATTAAGTAGATGAGGCTATTTCACCTATATTTGTCAGCCAAATGGATGGCTTAATATGTTGCTTTTTCACCAGGCAAATCTTTTGTGTAGGCTTACATTATTTTGAGTGTAAGGAGCCTGAAAATTGAAAAACGTCTTTGACCAGCTAATGCTTGCCTAATATCTCAGAGAGTCAAAACGACTGATGAATGTTTTGGTGGATTTCAGTCATCAAATATTACCTTTGAAGAAATGTGCTGTCATTTCCCAGGCAGTACAATTAATTTCATGGTGATACTTTGCTAAGCAGAACTAATAACTGAGACAACTTGTACAGCTTCTGCTGTCCCACACAGTCTAGGCTTTCCTTCCAGAGATTGCGCTCACCTAAATCTCCGATTTGTGTCTCAGACTGGACCATGGGGAAATGCATTGCCAGCCAGAGCAATGAGTCTGGCCCAGGTCCTGTCAGACAAGGCCAGATGCTCTGCACCTGTGGCCAGGTGTTGGACCCATTAGTCACTAGCCCCTTGTGCAATAGTGGTGTTTAAGCAATATATAAATATATTTTTAAAGCTATATAAAAACCAACCTGGCTTACAGTTGTGTAAGCTCACAAGTACAGCATTTGAAGACTTGAGGACAACTGCTTTAAAAGAAAGATTAAGAACTTGGCCCCTGAAAAATCCTGGAATTACATGCCTATTTCTCTGGTATATCTCAGAAGTGGCTGAGGTCCTAGAAGAGGGCAAAATAATCCACTAAAACCGTATGCTGATTTAAACATATGCAAATTGAGAAACCTCCTTCCTGAGCACTCTGTGATGATGCCTAATCCTTTTTCAAATGTGAGAACAATTTAAAAAAATGAAAAGAAAAAGAAAATCAGTATGTGGGCCTAATAGTTGCCATATTAATTATGAAATTCTACATCTGTTCACTTGCAGTTGCATTATCTCTTTTCCTCCCAACATCTTCAGCCTGCCTTTTAGCTTCAATAGTCATATTAAAGTGGTTATTCAATCAAAAAATGGCTCACTTTTTGATTTCAAGTGTCTCATGAAGTCAAGAGCATTTACTTTGTGCGCTCTTCACCAAAGATTGAGGCAACATAAGAAATGTTGAATTACACATAAAAAGTAATCATCAACATCATAACATCTTTGGTCGAGAGTTATACACTAATGCACCCTTATGAGAAATCTGCCACCAAGTTATAAGTCTGTGCTCACTAACTGCCCTCTTCCCCCATGGTAATTTCAAGAAATACAGCCTTGAAAAGCATTTGGCGTATTTTTTTCCACTTTTCAGATAAAGGGAGGAAGTTTGAGTTAAAGGGAGGAAGACAAACCACTCCAGAAACTACTCCCCTGACAGATGGGTTGGTGATAGCTACGAGATGGGAACCTACAAACCACTGATGAGCTCGTGTGCCTGCCAGCTACCAGCCCTACGAGCAACCACGTAGCCTGTAAACACCCTGTTGCATTGCTAGTAACAGACCGTCAGCTTTGCACCGAATTTGCAAGGACTCGGGACTGAGGCCTTTCATGCAGCTCTGCCTGAGCTTCCCTTGCTCTGCCTGCAAGTTTGTGTAACTTGCTTTAGCAATTTAGCTGCAGCAATGTTAGCAAGGAGAAAAAAACACCACCACAAACATGATACGCTGGCTGGCAAGGGACTCCAGATGCTGACAACTCCCTTGGCACCTCTACCAGAGAGAAGCTACCAACCTCAGGACCCAGAATTGCTAGGGATTCACACCTTGAGGGGAGAAAAGGGAAGAAACTGAGTGGTATGTGCATTAAAAATGTAACTGTGTTATTACTGGGACTACATTTCTCTCCATAGAGAAATATTCTAATTGTACTATTTATTTTTCTGTGCTAAGCAGATGTAGAATTAGGCTGTTTAGGTTTCAACAGTACTTACCATTGAGTTCTTGTTTTTTTATGTAAGTTGTTTTTCCTCTTTGCCCATAAAGAAGATCTTGAGCATAATGTATGTGTTGACCTGCACTGGGCCACCACATTTCTCTGTTAGATACAAGTTCAGACAAGGCACCAGCAGTAAAAGTGTCCCCAGGAGACCAGTTATTTAAGAACAATGAAATGGAAACTACAAAGGCAAAGAATTTTCACAGGAAGCCCCAACCGTTGCCAAGACCTAAATCTTTTTCATATAGCATTTCCTGTTCTCATATATACTGTGCTACGTTTTTATATACTATCTATCAGGAAACCTTTGTGTTAGTGCTAAAAGGGATCTTCTCAGAGCTGGTGAGTCAAAACAATATCTGACCTGTAGTCTTTTTATTGGGCACTGACACCGCTTGCTTCTCACACTCATGATCTGATCATAAGATTACTCTCACCACTCAGATAGGCCACATTTTAGGTGTCAAGCAGGATGAAGAGCTGGTAGGACAGTCATCACTGAACGCAATTTAGTGCTTTTTGTACAGTGCTGGCAAGCAGCCTGGCTGATAAATTGGAGATTTAATATGTTTGCATCCTCTGCTGAAATCTGCTGAAATCTGCTTTAATGATTGTCTTCTAGCAACACTCTTTCTTTTTGAATTGCCCTCGAATCTCTGGCCCACTGGCTCAGCTCTTTCTTAAAAATCTTGTAGCCAAAGATGCTGTTGCTCTCAAACAGATTTTTATCACTGAATCTAGCAGAAAAGTCATTTTTAGTACAGTATCTCATAATCACTAGTAGTTGAAAAAGTACCTAGGGAAGGAAAGTCTTTCTGTATCTTTCACGCTGCTTTAGGTATCCAGACTGGCTTTTAGAGCGATACATTTTGCTCTTTTCCCACCTCAAGCCTTTTGGCACGGCCAGAGCAATGCAGAACAATTCTGGGTGCCATCTCCTGTGCCTCAGGAGTGGGCGAGAGGCTTCGAGCACAAGTCAGTGAACTGTCTTCTGCAGAGCTCCAGAGGTGGGGCGGGCTTTCGATGCCACGAGGCTCTGAGGCAAGCCTTGTTTCAAGCTTATAAGACCCTGTGTCTTTTCTGTTTTTGTCCTCTTTGCCAGCTTCAGTAGAGCCCTTTCTCCAGAGAGGTCTGGATTGTCCTGACCAGGCCACAATGCTTGTTCTGGGCGTTTGTTTGCTCTGAAGCTTAGCCACCCATGCTGCTAACATGCAGTCACTCATTTTTCCCTGGAACTCAGCTGGCTTCAATTCTAGCCACTGATTGCTTTCCTTTAATTTGTTTCTTTTTTTTTCTTTTTTTTTTTTATTTCACCTTTTGACTTCTGTCATTTTTCCTGTGTAACCATACACACAAGATGCTATCTCATCTTGATTATTGCCGCATCCTGCTGGGTTTCCATCCTGCTAGACAGAAACACAAACATGCCTTTGCTTTTTATGTCTAGCTCATGCAGCATCAGAAAACCTTCCAACTAGTAGCTTTCTCTAACTTCCAATTCCTGGCTTGCTAAGGAAAGCTCTTAAGGTAAATGGGAAACTTGGTAGCAATTAGCAGTGACACAGTGATGCTTGCTCTGGAACTGACTCACTAATTTTGATCCTACCTGTTGCTTAAACCTAAGTTATTAAAAAAAAAGAAGGCTAGAAAGGGATGATTGACGGCATGTGATAATGTATGAATAGAATTGCTGTGATTTGTCTGCAGTAGCTACTTAATAGAAAGGAGTGAGGGTTTTTGCAGTTTTATTACAAATGATCTGTGTGACATTAACAGCTTTAACTATGTTCAAAGTGTTCAAGGTGTTCAAGGACCAGTAAACAAACAAGCGACCAGAAAGCTTCTCCATTAATGAACTTCTTTTTCAGCAATTTAAGATCCAAACAATCTGAGTACTTCAAGCTCAAATTCAAATCAATGAACCTCAAGGACCTCAAAGTAGTGCTAAGAAAATAAAGACTAAATTCAGCTGTGGGTGCCTCGAGTAGACACCTAAAGTGGAAGACATTTGTCTACAATCCTCTAAATCTCCATCCCTGCTCAACAGTTCTAATGGGGCTGACTCCATTCTTCTTCCTCAGTATCTGCTGCTGACAAATAGCGGGAGCCAGGACGTAGGAGCACAAGGATCCATAAATAACATGAATGGCTCTATCATGCTACTGCTCCAAAACCTACTCGCTCCAGGTGATGATTACTGGAAGCACTCAAAAAAACAATTCCTCTATCTCCATCCTTAAGACCTTCAGGACAAGCCAGGTACCACCATTCCCCAGCACTAAGATTTCAGTCTTTATTCCAAAATGTTTTTCCTCCTCCTGCCCCCCCTCACCTTAAGCAAAAAATCTTTACTCCTTCATAAAACTAATGCATGCATGCATCCTTGTGATGCTCAGCACCATTGCCGGTGCCCTGGCTCCGACTGCATCCACGTCTTGTCCGCCTGGCAATGGAGCGGTTGGAGCAGCACCGTGGCCGCCATTGCACTGTGAACTCCAAAGGCAGGAAATATTTCAATTCATCCCTCATGCCACCAAAGAGAAGCTGTTAACATACTGTTGGCCCTTACCAAAGTATGTTCTCTGAACACCCACACACTTCTTTTCTGGGGGTTGGGTGGACACGCGTGTGAAACAAGATACACTGAAAACTGCTGTGAGTTTTGGGGAAACATGAGTCTCATGAAACACAGTGCATATTTCAAAAGCTAAAATCTAATTCATCGCTGCGTGCTGTATGCTGTCCTGTAGTACTCGAGTGCCTCATCTGAGCCAAGCCACAGAGTTCCCCAGTACTTGAGCATAGAAACCATGGAACGAAAATCCTAGTCACTTCTACAGCGTTATCTCGAAGCAAGCTGGCCTCACGCATAGGCTGCTAAGCTCAGTTGTTGGAGTCATGCACCTAGGCTTACCAACGAATTCTAGGCTCTGCAGTAGGTATAATACACGTCTGCTTTCCATCTGGTCTCCTTTTCACTTTGCATTTCACTCCCTCGTGTATGAGTGAGCAGAAAAGCACTCAAGCGCAGCCTTCACCAGAGGCATCATCAGAGTCACCTCCAGCTACTTCGGCGGCGACATCAGCTCTGAGCAAGACAGCAAAATCCACAGTTCTGAAACACTTCTACCCGTGAGCTCAGGCTGAAGTCACATGTATCACGTCTGGTTCTTGGTTCACAGCGCAAAAGCCACCACTTAAAAAATCTCTTTTGCAAATCAGAAGCTTCCTCAAAATATCTTCTTCATCAGATTTATTGCATCAAAGGCACAGTAACTAATTCAGGAGGTCACAATATTGCTGTGCTCTGTAAACTAAGTAAATAATGTGTCTGTATG
Organism: Crypturellus soui; assembly: GCA_032275445.1. Taxonomy (NCBI): domain Eukaryota; kingdom Metazoa; phylum Chordata; class Aves; order Tinamiformes; family Tinamidae; genus Crypturellus; species Crypturellus soui. The sequence goes on along the minus strand of JAUBNY010000645.1, from coordinate 2,806,744 downwards.
TATTTTCCAGGCTGCTCTTTAACGTGCTTATTTGTTTGCCAAAGCAACTCAGGAAGAATTAGTTTAAACCTGAATACATATACTTCTTTTCACCATCTGATAACACTGGTTTTGACCAAAGGTTTTTGTCAGAGGCACAGTCCTGTGAGACAGTGTCTTGTCACCTCCCGCGAAGCCCAAAGCCTGCAGTAACAACAGGCTCCTTTCCCATAGGTCTTTTACTACTTCTTTCCCACCAGCTGCATGACCAGGCTTTTTCCTTGGAGAATTTGGAGCTGCAAGTAGCATACTTCTGTAGAGTTGCTCTAACTAATAATGCACTGTTACCTAACACATTGGTCACTCTTACTTAAAATGACAGTCTTGCTGCTGTATTATCGGCTCTAGCCAAGGGGAGCTGAGACTCTGCACAGGGTGAAGGTGCAATACTGGCCAGGCCATCTGCTCAGTCTGCAAGATTTCCTGCTAACCCTCCTCTCTGGACACCTCATGGAGAAAGGGTATATACAACATACAGACCTTACACGTTCTGTAAAAAGCATTAGGAGATCAAGTGAACAGCAGCATTCTGAGGAGGAACGTTCCTTCATTAAAAATATTTTGGGAAAAAACATAATGATGACATAACCATGCACACTGCTGTAGCATATTAGATCCTCTACTTAGTGACCAAGACCCCATTTCAACATGTGCTTTATAAACAGAAGACACAAAGACAATGACTGTCTCAACTCGTCTACTTCTTGCCTTTCTGTTGACTTTCATTAAGATAGAATCTGAACTGAAACTGGAATTTAGTAATTTCTTGGCTGTATGCTAGACTTTAAAAGGTCAGGTAATTACTAAGAAATAGACTTTATCTGAACTGTTTCTTCACCAAATAACTACTAACATACATTCTACTGCTATGTGCTATACAAATAACCCGACAAAGAAACAGGATACAAAGAGATGAACAAATCTCTCCTATTTTTAGAGAGCTAATAGTTTTTAAACCACAAAGTTCTTTTTTTTTGTATGACTTGTTTCAACAGCAAATTGGAGCAAAGCCAAAATCATCTTTCACCGTAAGTCTTAGCATACAAGCCAGCTTTCAAGCTTGTTTCTCTGTTTAACATGAGAAACAGAGATCAAAATGAAGCCATATGTTTATCCTAGATTTTCCATTAGTTGATACTCCATTAAAAAAAATATGAAAATAACCAACACACAAGCCTCTCTAGTTACTTGCTTCAACATAGTTAGCTGAAGTCTTGCTCAAGCCAGAAGCCATTGCAAGGCTACACAACTACCATACGGGCAACTCCATCCCAAGAACCTAGAAATAAAAATCACCTGGTTTGAACAGTAATTCTTAAATATTCCATAGAAGGCAAGTTGATTCTTTTATGAGGAGTTCTACATTGTATTTCCACACCAGCTCTAGGAGGGAAGCTACTGAAGGTGGAAGGAAGACAACAGGTACATATAACTGCTGCTGACTTGTCTTGATTTCACACATAGTACCAACAAGTGAGGGGGTTTCAAGCAGTCAGAGAAGCAGCAGAGGCTGGGAACTAGGATTTATATTTATGGAAAAACAAATGAATACCTGGATCTTCACCAGGCAGCTACTTTCCAGTCTTTGCTGCAGTCCTATAGTTCTGCCTTTGCTGCCTGCAGATCACTTCAGCCTGGTTTGGGGAGGCAGTAAGGCTCAAGTGAGCACATCACTTGTCGTCCAGATCCTCCTAATAACTTACCAATTCCTTGACCGAAGACACATTTGACAGAAGAGCAGCTACCATAGGCATGTTAAATTCCTGAAACTTCGTGAAAATCTAACTTTCTGGAAAGCAGGACAGTGAGCACCTCTTGCTTATTAGGGAAGCTGAGCTTCAGGCTGCTGCCCCACAGCAGCAGCAGTTTGCTCGTTAGTGATGGACTCATTAGCAGAAGCTTATCAGCCCCTGCATGGCTGCCGACCATAGCCTGGCATAGACAGCCACTTACTTTGCTAAGGGCTTTTTGTGGCTGTCCTCATCTTACCTTATTAACCTTGGCTTTGACTGCTACTTTTCTTCAGTCAGAGGATTTTGCAGGAATGTGGGAATGTGGGAACTAACCAACTCCTCCAAGAATGCTGCTGAAGTTACCAGACTTGAGGCTGATTTCTGATGGTTAGAGTCATTAGTCTAATTAGAGATATGGTTTGGTTGGGCACCACAACGGCTGCTGAGTCCTGAAAGTGAGCTGTAGACATGTGATAGGAAATGCAAGCAGATGTGTTGGGTTTTATAGCAGCTGTGCATCTCTGAAAGCAACAGAAGTTCTGGAGAATAATATCCACTAAGTGACTGGGAAGCAAGGCAAGCCAGAGAAACACCCCCTGGACAGCACAACTAGCTCACAACAGAGAATTTCTTTGCAAAGGTGCAATTTGAAAAGAGGCATGCACCACCGAGTATGGCATAGGAAGCTGCCTAACTGCTGCCGTCCCGGGAAATCATCCTTTCTTGCCCTTCCATGTTATAGAAACACTTGGTGAAATCGATTTCCCGTCCTCTGGTTTTGCGAAATTGACTGATTGCTTAATAACTTGAGTCAAAAAGGCTAACTACAAGAAACAGCATGCATTAATATTAAGCATGATGGCGATTATTTGGAAGGAGTAGTTCTGCACACACAGCATGTTTCCAGAGAGTCACTCCCCAGGCGTCACGTCTTGACTGACCCTTCAACACTGGGACCAGCTGCTTCCCTGGCTTTATGTTGGCAGGCACTGAATCCTGGACCGCAGTGCGGAGTGCTAAAGAGCTCTCTTTTGCAGGGATTTCCTCAAGTGTCTCTGTGCGACCAATAGCAGGGCAGTGTGTGCAAGAGTGTTCTCAAGGACTGGAAGGACTGTTTTTTGAAAAAAAGGGAAAAAAATCTGAATTCATTGCAAAATACACAAAAATTCTCTTAGATAAAACTCGGTATTATGATTGTTTTTTCTTCTTTCTATAGCAAATAATGAGTTGAGAGATTTTAAAAATAAACTTTGGAAATGTCTCTATGAGTAGGTTAGGCTTTTGGAGTTCAAACAAAGCACTTTGCCCTTCCTGAATGGAAATGTTTTGCTCTGTAACATTTATCTTGTCTTTCAGGGAGTTGTATTTTGGGCAGATATCTGCATCCTCCACTCTGGGGTAGAAAAGCAGACTGCACATTGCCTCTCAGATGAGATGTCCCCACTTCAGGTCTTCCACAGAGGACGCTCCTCAGAGCACCACGGGAGATGCTTGTCCCTAGAGAAGGAGGGGATCAAAACTTCCCACTTGATTTTAGACAACAGCATTAATAGCAACAGAATGAAGATTATTTTTCCCCCGTTTTTCATGTATCTATGCCTATGATATATAGGTATTATGTGGCTATAGACTTATTTTTCCTCATTTTTAAAAAAGATTAAGAAAAAGATGGGTTTACTTTAAACACACTCTGCACTAAACAAGAATCAAATCCTCTAGTTTTTAAAATGAGCAAAAAAAAGTGAGAAGTACATGCACCAAATTTTAGGAAAAAGCGATATATATAAATACTGTAGAGAGACTGTCTTGTAGTCAACAAGCACATCCCGTAACAACTAAGTCAGTGGATATGATTCCATGGGTATTATGTAAATAGCATTTCTTCAGCTTTAACCCAGTGTAAGTGCAAGCAAAATCCGGCCAGTAAGAACATATACTTGTTTGCTTGAAAACAAAGGGCACTGAGAGTCCCCACGGTCTTTCTAAGAGAGGACCCTTCTTGTCACATCTTTACCATTTGATGCTTCTCATTGCAAATTCCTTTAAATATATTTTAATCTCCAGATTTTTTTTTCCTTTGGGATCACATCATATCCACAGTGTTAACAAAGTATTTGGGCAGCTTTATTCTTATCTGCGTGCCACGAATAGACAATTAAATTGGAAGTGAGAATTATGCTTCCTTTGGCCCGACTCTTTTGAAGAATACCATTTTGTATGGTTAACTAGGGTTTCGTAAGGCTCAGAAGAAGCACTTGAATCATGTCAAATGTCTTTAAAGTTTGCAGTGGTGAAAGACTCTCCTTTATTTACATATGTACTTGTTTGGGGATGTGGAAGATAGAGGATGGAAGACAGAGGATAAAAGACAGCCAAAATTTAGTACAAAAAGCAAGGCCATCATTCAAGGCTGCAGAAGAAAGCATAGCTGAAGATTTTCAGTGTAAGTAGGTCTTCATTAGAGTGCAAGGATTTTTCAAGAACTGTTACTGATCATGAATTATATGCACATATTTTCACAGAAGGAAGTAATTAAAACACAGCGCTTTCCCAACAAAAAACTGATAGCCATTTTAAACAACCTAATTATTATTAGAGAACTATAGGCAGGATCCAGTAAAATATAGCATCTTACTTCTGCACCGTGGAAACAAACAGTGCTCAGCAAAATATTGACTTTCATGGATTCTCAAATTACACATTAGTTCCAACAGTGTGTGAAGGCTAAATCTGCAATTATATAATAAAAATATCAAATTAATTATTTTTCCTCAGCAGAGCTGTTTACCATTTTCTGCAGCATGGCTGGAATAGGTTTAGAATTTTGCTATTGATTTCATAGGCTTTAAAGTATGGAGTATTGTGTATGATTTCTACAGCCTATTTTTTCATTTTCTTTTAATTTCAGAGGTATACACAGAGATTGATTCTAGCCCTCATTTGCTCTCCTCTAAGAATTTAAGCAATTTCTTATAGATATTAGTACAAAATTTAAAAATCTTACCATGTGAAAATAAAATTGATGCCAATTGAGTTACAAAGGAATATGAACAGAATATAGCAGAAAAAAAATGAAAAAAAAATTGTTTATTTCATAGTTGTACAAATAATAAAACAATACCCAAAAGCTGTACACAAAATAATATTAAACAGTGTCAAACATGACGATCCTGACAGAATACATATCAATACTTTAAATCACAGAAATGGCACTACATATGCTCAGTAGCAATAGTACTGTGCAGGAATGATGCTCTCTGTAAACTCTCTTTCTTCACTTTATCTACATTTAGAACAATTGTGCTTTTCCCTACACAAAGTAACAGTGCTCTCAAAAATAAATAATAATGTGCAATTTAAGACTCAGATTCTGAAAGATGCCAATCTAGTTGCCCAACTAAGTTCTGGACATGTCACTCCCAGTGAAGTCACTGTGAGTAGAGAGTGCTCAGCACTGCCAGATCAAACACACAAAATATGTACTGATCAGCTTTTCTTCAAATTGCAGTCATTAAAAAAAAAGGTACTGACTTCTAGTATGTGTTGATTTTATTCTTTTAACAAAAGAATGGTATACTATTAATTAAATATGGCCTGGTTTCTTATTACATATCAGATCATGTAAACCAGACAAAATTTAAAAGGTTTAGTAGATCTTGAATCTGGAAAGTGGCTCAGAGCTGGGGGAGAAGGAACTGTCCTGAAGCTGAAAATGTAGCCATCAAATATATTTACCTATAATTTTTATGAAATATGAGAGTCTGTGCCACAGAAACATTAACATACCTGTTACTGAACAGTTCACAATATGTTTACCTGAATGAAATGAAATTCTTCAATGTAGAGCTGCCAAAAGATTTTGAAAAAAATATCCAGTCTGCTGTCTTGTAGCTCCCTGTTCTTACTTCTACAAAGATACTCTGTTGAAGGGTATTCTGCAGTTAATCCTCATCAAGGCAGATATCATGACAATAGTTGGGACCGTTCTTTTTATTCCATTTGTATTAGTCACTGATAGTGTTGGATGATGACACGGATGAATATCTAAAGCACACCCGAGCAGTGCCATGGGTCAGGGAGGAGGCATCTGCCGTCAGTGGGGAAACTGGTCCAGGTCCCAGCCTGAGGGGAGGCTGAGTGTGGCCGCCAGTGCTGACTGTGTGCAATTCCGAGGCGGAAAGCACACAGGAAGTAAGGGTGAGGGACGGTTTTGAGAAGCTCCTAGTAAACTACTGTTGCCTTGGAAGAAGGTGCTACTGTCATGGCCTGCGCAAAACCAAGTCTGAGAAAACGTGTTGCCTCATGGGACCAGGCTTAGTGCTAGGGTGGGAATGCGCCTCCGTGGCTTGTGAGCTAAACTTCACCCAGAGAATCAGATGTGACCTGTGTCAACAGGGGCTTTTCTCTATTCTCCATCTGTTGACCTCAAAAGGCAACCCCGCTCATCCATCTTGCACCATTAATGTCTCCTTGTTTTCATTTATTTGATTACAAAAGGTTGCCTTTTTGTTTGTTTGTTTTTTAATTATTACCAGAAGAATTATAGTGTTGTCATTTACTTTGCTGTCACAGAAATAATCATACCAATGTATTAAAACCTTCCTGAGGTGGAGAAAAAACCCCACCTGCCACTTCATCTTGCAGTCAACATGAATTCCCTTTCAGGTGATGGGCTGACAGTGGAGCAGAGAAGACAGCACATTCCCAGAGGAACAGATAAAGCTAAGCAGGCACTTCTCTGAGCTTCCGTGAGACTGACAGCTGTGAACCCTTTATCTCAACAGAGAGTCAATCAGGGTATACAAGATGTGTCAAAGAAACAACAGTTGCAAAACCCCAGCAGAAAGAATAGGAACACACACAAGCAAATAGCCTTGTCTTAAGCTGCCAGCTTATACAGTGTACATAAAACACTCTGCAGTTCATCAACGACAAATTAAGTACATTCCAGTCTGTACTGCTATTAAGTTCCTAGGGATGCCTTGGTTTCACTGCTCATTGGATTGGAACTATATCCCATGCCGAAGGAAACTGCCCCGGGATGGAGAGACTGATGAACAGGACACTGCTGTTTTGGAGCTATGGCAGAAAGACTTTGTATCTCACGCCAGCCTGTAGAAATCCTGACTGCAAGACAGCAATTTAGGCCACTAAATTTGCATCATCACAGACCTCTAGTCATGCATATGTGAACTTAAAAAGAAACATAGGTTAAAAGTGGCATTTTTTTAAATGCTAAAAGTTTTTTGAGTTTTGTGCTACACATGAAATTCTCCAAAGCTAGCTCAAGATTTGATATGTACAGTGGATAAAACATTTGGAGATGAGGACCTATCCTCATCTCATGAGGTGAAAATGCTGTGGGAAAATATTCATACATTGTACTTGCATTCCTCCTCCTTAGCCTAGCCTGCCACAAAAGCAGTGGAAGTGGGTGGCCTCCTCTCCTTGCTCCTGTAGAGCTAAAATAAATTATATGCACACAGGTTTTTTACCCTGTGTACATCGTACTAAACTCTGTCCTCCCTTCCTCCTCTAATTTATTATTCTCTTCTGAAAGCAGGGAGCAAAAAAATTGTTGGTCTGGTAAATAAAGAAAAAGAACACTGCTCAGAAAAATCAACATGTGATAATATAGCTCTGTGTTATTTCAGTCAACTACACATCCCTACATCAAGCCAATACAAAAGAGGTGCATCAGAGAGATGTATTATCCAACATCATGAGAAATTTAAGCTTTGAAACAACTGCTTGATCTACAGTTCCTTTATTTTCCATTTAATTGGTGATGTCTTTTTTTCTTTTAACAAGTTCCAATACGCCAGCTGAGTTCTTCTAGACTTCTTGTTTTCCTTTCAATTAGAAATAAAAATCGTACGTATTTGAACATACGAGATAATTTCTTTTCTCCTGCAGATACTTTCCGAAGAGTAAAACTCTACAGCCAAAGTCAGTAAAGAGGCTTTGAGATGCTCCATGCAAACAATTCAAACAATATAAATCACTGTAAATAAAAGATCCAGAAAATGTTTCCTTCATTGACAAAGAAACATCATATGAAATGTTCATTATTTCTTCAAGAAAAGGAAAAAAAATGACTATAGAAAAGAAGCATAATCTTTGGTACCAAAAATAAGGGCACCTTTCTGCTAAGTGAGTCCTTAGATCTGAATTAAAAATGAAAATCCTTTCTTTAATAAAAGGCTCAAAATGACTGATCTCTGAGTAGTTCCAAGGAGTGGGCACCAACAGCTGTAGCTAGAAATCCAACCTGGGAGGTTGAGAGTTGTGTGACAGCAAGTTACAACACAACACCAATTGATAAAGCATTTGATGTTTCCCTCCACCCTCCCTCCCCTATCAATTTTCTTCTCCTACAACAATTCCTTAAAATACATACTTTTAATTATTCATAATATCCCCTAAATCCTTGAAGATATCCCCATACGAAGAGCAACAAAACCCAACCCACGACAGAAAGAAAAACAGCAACAAAAGGTGAGGTTATAATACAAGATCAGAAACAGTCCCCTGACTGAAGGCATTTGCTTGATCTGTTCGATCTTACGGACTTCACTTTCTCTGCACAATCCCATCATGATCTTTGCCACCAAAGTCCTGTGTATTTCCTCAAGAAATGGCCCCATGCACCAGGGGTTTCTTCAATAAGCACTCTGTCAAGTCAGCAGTAAGCAGGTTATTTGTTTCTTCTTTAATTCATGATGAATGTATCGCTGGGTCCTGTAAACACTACTGAGTATACATTCAAGCTTTGTTCTTAGTGAAAGTGGCACTTAACTTGAACCCTTGCAGTCAAGATAGCTTAGTTTTATAGCACTTTACAGGTCTAATAGCTGGTTATGCACTTCTGAAAAATATCCCCTTTTCCAATGGCTTAGCGGGATCCCCTCACTGGGATCCCACTGCCATTTCATAACATTTTTATGATGAAGTGCATACTCTGGACTTTTTATTGTATTTTACACGTGCTTTATTGCTGTACACATTTCCCTGTTGTTAGTTTAAGTGCTCCTCTGTTATGCAGTACATATAAAGTCTTAAATTCTAGTGGCATCCTATGAGGGCTAGCATTAGAAAAGTACCGATACTTTAGATCGTCGTAATAGTGATATTTGACTGGTTTTCCATGTAAATCTTTTGGGAACGGCCAGAATCCATACAGATGAATTTCATCACAAAATCTAGTGGCAAGCGTATACATGAGGAGACCGGTGCTGGGGCGCTTGATGTGGACCTTGTTTGTGAGCCAGTAGCTGCAAAGAAACCAAGAAAAAGTAAGTCAAGACATATGCAAACAACTTGATGTGAATAAACTGTGTGAAGTAAATTTGAGCTACTCATTTACTTATGCAGAAATTTAATACATCAAATAAAACATTTCCTTTTACTTCTGTTGCTCACAGCAAAAGAAGCAACTCCTGAAATGGTGACACTGCTACTGGCACACTTATTCCAACTATAAGAAATAGAGAAGCTAGATCTATTTCACACACGCAGCTGAAGCAAAGTTAGCCAAATGAGGACCTGTGTTCAGGCTTTCATCCTACCAAGAACTTGCAAGTGTAGAAAAAAGGCTGCTCATCTCAGTTCACCAACTAGGGAACACAGACTCTAGCAAAACACCTTGGCCTCACGCAGTATCTAATTTACCTAATCAAATCAGCCCTCGGCCGATATTTGATTGACCCAGTGATTATTTCACGAATCACCATATATCCCTGTATTTCACCATAAACACACAGTTGCATTGCTCCAAGCTGCAGGTATGGCAGATGAACAAATGATAGAATCATAATGGATGGGAAAGACCTTTAAGACCATCGAGTCCAACTCTGCAATACCATGCCTACTAAACCATGTCCCTAAACGCCTCATCTACACGTTTCTTGGATCACTGCCACAGATGGTGACTCACCACTTCCCTGGGCAGCCTTTCCCAATGCTTCACCACTTTTTCTGTGTAGAAATTCATCCTAATGTCTAACCTGAACTTCCCCTGGTGCAACTTGAGGCCATTTCCTCTTGTCCTATTGGTTGTTAGTCTGGAGAAGAGATCAACTCCCGCCTCACTACAACTAGTTGTAGAAAGTGATAAGGTCTCTCCTGAGCCTCCTCTTCTCCAGACTAAGTAACACCAGCTCCCTAAGCTGCTCCTCGTAAGGTCCCTGCTCCAGACCATTCACCATCTTCATTGTCCTTCTCTGGACATGCTCCAGCACCTCAATGTCTTTCTTGTAGTGAGAGATCCAAAACTGAACACAGTATTCAAGGTGTGGCCTCACTAATGCCAAATCTGGGGAACGATCACTTCCCTGGTCCTGCTGGCTACATAATTCCTGATACAAGCTAGAATGCCATTGGCCTTCTTGGTCACCTGGGCACACTGCTGGCTCATGTTCAACTGGTTGTTGACCAACACTCCCTGATCCTTTTCTGTCACACAGCTCTCCAATCACTCTGCCTCAAGCCTGTATAGGGTTTGTGAGCAAAGTGCAGTGAGCCACCACTACGCCTTGTTGAGCCCCATACAGTTGGTGTCAGCCCATTGATCCAGCCTGTTCGGATCCCTCTGCAGAGCCATCCTACCCGCAAGCAGATCTAGTCTTTCTCCCATCTTGGTGTCATCTGCAAATTTGCTGACAGTGCATTCAGTCCCCTCATCCAAATCATTGATAAAGATATTGAAGAAACTGGCCCCAACACAGGCCCCTGGGGAACACTGCTTGTGACGGGGTGCCAGCTGTATTTAACTCTATTCACCACCACTGTCTAGGCCCAGCCAGACAGCCAGTTCTTCACCCAGCGAAGAGCTGTCTGAGCTGCCAGCTTCTCCAGGAGAAGGCAGAGGGAGACGGTGTGAAAGGCCTTACCAAAGTCTAGCTATGCACGTCCACAGCTGTTCCCTCATCTACTAGGCGGGTCACCTGGTCGTAAAAGGAGATCAAATTGGTCAGGCATGTGCTGCCTTTCACGAACCCCTGCCTTTCATGTTGGCTGGGCCTGATCCCCTGGTTGTGGCACATGTATCGTGTGATCACCCTTAGGATGATCTGATCCATAACTTTCACCGCTACTGAGGCCAGGCTGACAGGCCTGTAGTTCCCCAGATCCTCCATCCGATCATTCTTGTAGATGGCTGTCACACTGGCAAGTCTCCAAATCCCTACATAGCATCAGGGATATGTAATCCCTAAATCACTATATTGCATTATTCTTAAAGCATTCTTAAAGCATTGAGGCATATAGTAAGATGATCCCTGGGAACTTCTATTCATCAGTATGAGAAAGGACAGTAAAAGCAAATATTTAACCAAATTAGTGTTAAAGTGTCTTAAAAGCATCAGATGCTGTACAGCACTAAAAATTCTGTTCTGTTGAATCTGGCCTTCACAGTTTCACACTTTGTCAAAACCACACGGCCTGAAGACTGATGTCATGGAACGACAGAAAAATATAGGTCAGAAAGAGATAAATTTTCCAATGTACTTAGTTTCTTTTTTGAAACCTGAAGACTGTGAGCGGGAAGCAGTTTTAGGCTGCAAAATTCCTTCTCCAAAGCCAACAGAGGGGATGACTCAGAATTTTCTCTGGCTCTAAAAAGCTGAATGGTAAAAATATTTTTTAAAAAACAAATGCAATAAGGAAGGTTTAGTTGTGCAAAGGGCAAGTGTATTGCACGCTATTTTCATCAGGGTTTACAAAAAACCTAAGATTTCAGTTGAGATATAATGCTAAGAAATCTGCTTTCCATTCTGAAAACTGAGCAGGCATTTTAACACACAAGCCAATGGGGAAACTCTAATTGTAGATCCTTCTTTTTTTTTTTCCTTTTTTTCCCTTTCCTTTTTCCTTTTCCTTTTCCTTTTCCCTTTCCCTTTCCCTTTCCCTTTCCCTTTCCCTTTCCCTTTCCCTTTCCCTTTCCCTTCCCTTCCCTTTCCTTTCCTTTCCTTTCCTTTCCCTTTTTTATTTTGCTTATAGAAAAGTTGTTTAAAAAATAAATTTGACCACTTTTGGTACTTCACATGAAAAATAAAGCAAAAAAGACCGAACTTGAAACCCAATAACTTTAGTACAAACAGATATTTGCAACCTCAAAAATAAATTGGTTCCCTCTGTAACTACACACAGCTAGCCACCTATTTGCCTGTCTCTAACCAAACAGTAATCAGACCTGATGCATCTGTTACAACAATCATCTTTCACAACCAGTATCATTCACAGTGAATTCAATCTTATAGGAAAAGGCTGATCACTGTTGAGAACTAAATTAGCAAAAAAACAAGCAAATCAAAACCTTTGAAAAGGAAATCACAACAACTTTTACTGAGCATTTGTGTGCAGCAATAAACCATAAACACATTAGAGCTTATCGCAGTCTTACACTTTAAAAGTAAACTTTCTGCTACTTGTCATATTCAGAAATCATACAAAAGAGAAATGTGACTGCTAGGTTTCTTTTAAAAATGAGAAAGTTACCTAAACACAATGCTTGGTATGGTATTGGTTGCAATTTACTATTGAGATTTGGTAACCTGAGATTAAATCTGCTAAGGATAAAAGGCAGCCAAGTAATACAATGAATGAAACGGTTAGAGGTATTTAAGGGTTCAGGCTGAAGTTGAAAGCTTCCTGCAGCACATTTCACTGGTGCAAATACCTGGCTCCCTGAATTGATAAAATGACTGTGCAGTGTTGTAAGCTTCTGTGATTGTGGTCCTGAAATATTTCTATAACCATTTAAACTTAAGTACCTTCTCTAATAGGAAACCAGTTAAGGCAGATTTTGAGCAGTTCCTCAATGTCTTAAATGCTTTAGTTGATGAACAATTCTACACCTGTTTTCTAGTTTGTTTCTTGTTTGTTTTTCTAGTTTAGTTTTAAGCCTGAAGCTATCCCTTTAGAGAAATGCACTCATTTTCTGTCAAATTCAGATGACAAAATAAGAGAAGCAGCTTATCACACATCTAAGGCGATCTTTTGTTTGTCATGACTCCTCTCTAGATTTTCACCCATGACCAGTCAATCCTGATTTTCAGGCTGGACATACAAATAAGGCTAAATCTACAGAAGGACAGGTGCACTTCGCCATTTTCAGACAACGGAGACAACAGTTAAAGCCTTACCTGTGCCAGGAAGTGCCTACCTGGCAGGGTATCAAGTACTCAAGTAATAACAGAGAGTTTACTGAACCATTTAAAATGAAAGAAAGGTTGGTTTATCACCTTATGGTTGGTTCATGTCCTCAGCTCTTACAAAATTATATGGAATTATGGCCAGGATTGCAACCAGGTAACTAAAAATAGCACTATACATTGTAAAATTAGAGGTAGAGAAATGAAGGACATAGCTGACAGCAAAGGTGGGCTAAGACTCTCTCTGTCCTTGGAAAGGACACCGGCTCGTGTGGGCACTGGGTCCTCTGCCCACAGCCTTTAGCTCCCCTTCTTTGGTCTCCCGGCAGTTCTGTTTAATGGCTTCGCAGCTTTTCATCCCAGTCCAAACCTCTTTGGCTCTGGAAAGCATTGGAAACTATCTGGCATTGGACATGTTATGCAGTAAGTCATGGGTTCACCTCTCTAGACTGCCTCCTCCATCCAAATGTGGATCGCTTCTCCACCGTCTTCTATCTGGGACAGGCATTTCAAAGAGATTTCACATAACTTTAAAATTCAAAGAACTCTCTCAATATTTCACTACATGATACAGGCAGAAATAAAAAGACAGTGCCAAAAGCCTTGCTGAAGTCAAGGTGCATGGCATCTGCTGCTGGCCCCTCATCCACATATTGCAGGCATATTGCAAAAAGCCCAGTTGTTTTGCCAGCTGATCTTCATCAAAATGCACAATTCTGTCTTCATAACACAAGTTCCTTTTGCATTCAGAGTGAGCAAAAGATAAGATTGTGTTCTGTTCTTATTCATGCTGACAACAAACAATAAATTCTAATTGCTATTGTTAGGAATGAAAAGATTTTGATATTTGCTTGTGGGAGCTTACTTTCATACTTCCATAAGCAAGACAAAAACACTACTTAGTAGGAAAATACTACAGTTTCCTACTATCGAGGAGAAAAAGTGGTCTGAAAACTATAATCAGGAGCAGTTATCCACAGTTTCCTGGGAAGAGGAAGTTGCTTATTGAGGGCCTCTGCCAGGCAGTTCTCTGGATCTGGCTGTAGGCGATGGTAATGCAAGGGTCCAACAACGCATAACACAGCAAGAAAAAAGCGTCAATAAGGAAACATTACTGAAAATAATGCAAATACCACAAGGGTAGTGGAAGATAAGACTCAAAGCACAATATAAGCTTGAAAGACTAGACCAAAAAATAGGGTAAAATTCAATAAACAGGAAAGGTTACTGTATGGCTTGCATAGAGAAAACTACCTGCACAATGTGCTGCAAACTGGTAAGGTACCACTTTTTCAGAGTGGTATTTGGAGGCTGGAAATGGTCCTGAGTTGCATGAGTCAACGCTGTAAACTGCTGATATATTTATTGTAAGACACCTGTAATCTGGGAGATTTGCATGCCAATTCCTGCCACCCCAGGAACTTTAAAGTAGATTTCCACTCCAAGTAAAGCAGCAGAAATTGGAAATAACTCTCCAACATGGCAATCCAGTCCCACACTTGCTGTGCCCCCAAGAGAATCAGAGGAATCACATTATAAATTAAGAGTTTCAGCTGATTACAATAAAGTCTCGGGACTTTCTAAATGTACATTTGAGGGTTTTTTTCTTCTTTTTTTTTAAACCGTTTTACTAAGATCTTCCAGTCCTCACATCTTTCTTAATCTCAGTTGAGCTCAAATGATTTAACTCAGCCCTGCATGTAAGAAATTTGAAATAAAGTGAATCCAGATAAAAATTGGAGTGTGAGTCAAATATAATGTAAACCATTCCTCCTTTGATCAGGTAATAAACTGTCTGTCAAAATGATTACCCACAACTGCATGTACAACACTTCAGTAACTGTATCTAGTTTGCCAGTACTGGGCAATGAAACAGTTAGAGTAGATGTAGTACCAGATACCAAATAAATGCACTGTATATTGGTCTTAAGGCTTGTGTAAGCCATAAATTAGTGCAATTTGTAATGATCTGGAAAAATGAACAGAACTATGAAGGAAAGGACTCTGAGCAGCAGGGAATGTAAAATCAAAGATGTAAAAAAGTCTGACATAATGAATGCAATATATATCTATTTTACATACATATTAATCAGTATTAGTAGATGACACTGCTTTCATACTTAGTGTTTATGACACCCCAACATTTCAGGCTGTAAAAATATTTAATCTGTTTCTGCCAGATCAAAACATTACCTATCCTTTAATCTTTAGTCAAAAAAACAGCAAACTTCGTCCTATAATTAACAAGATACTTTTCCATTTATAAAATTGAATGTATTACTATCAGCAGTGCTTCAGAGGAAATGTTAATTGAATAGCATGCTGCTATGGGATAATGACCTCTTGCAGCTATCGACACAAATTAAATTCAAATAAACAAAGAAAAAATAGAGACATTTGTTTTACAGAAAGATGACGTGATGTTCCAAGAAGACTCTATCACAATGAGTAATATAGGAAATGACTGGTGTCAATCATCATTATATTAAATGGGTAAGAGGGAATCTGAATGGCAATTGTTTACTCAGAAGAGTAACGTAACTCCTGAGTAAAGAGAGAGAAAACAGAATAGCCTGAAAACTGACAACTAAGCAGGGATATGCTTAGTTAGAAATTGCGTAGTACATAGGAAAGGTAAACAGGCTTTTCCTTGCTACTGCAACACAAGAACACAAGAATTCAGAGGAATTACTCAGTAGTAGGTCCACCTACTTTTCACTTCCCACTCCACGCAAGTTCACAAGTTCAATACAATGGTATTATTGATATTTTGGAGGACTGTGATTGAATGAATTACAAAAAGATAAATGCGTGGGGCTCACAAACACAGAGGTCCAGATGAAGCTCGTCAGGGGTTGCTAAGCTGTTGACCACAGGGGCGCAGACCTCAAGATGACCACTCAACATCTCCATCCTAGACTTTTATGCTAAGTATCTCTGCTGCTGCCTATAAGGGCTATGACCATATGCTAGATATATGGGTTTAATGTAAAAGGACTTTTATGACGTTGGACCCAGTGTTTGCTCTAAAGAGTACGTACAAAAATGTCACAGAACCTTGAAGAAAAAGTCGAAGAAGTCTTGCCACAGAAACATTGTACACTTTGCTATAAAAATATACAGTGACTGTCCATTTTATTATATGTTTACACCCGAGTCAGAAATGCTGGGCCACACAAGGTCTGACTTAAATCTCTCTGGGGTCAAATGCTAAATTTTCACTGTCTTCAGTGAGGGAGAATCCCTATTCAATTTATTTATCCAGTTCTCTATTGGGTGTCAGCTAAATCAGCTCTTCAAATTCAGAAAGGATAAAGCATGCTCTGGTGCTCTGATCTGTCTTCTGACACTTTCATGTCTTTAGTACAATTAATCACATGAAAATTATGAACAACTCTTCATCTGACCCTCTCAACTTATGTGAATATAGTAGCTAAAAATTTTTATTCGTCCATTCCCTACTTCTGCATTAGGCAGAAGGCTGTACAAGAAATCTAGAGTATGAAAGAATTACATTGTGAACAATTACACCGAGAGGGTGACAGCCAGCCAGGAAATACTCCTGAGAATTTGCATATTATCTACCTTGCAGCTTTCAATATACGATATTTTGAAACAGTATACCCACAACGATTTCATCAAAAGGAATAACGCACTTTGTGAGGAGTAGAAACACTTACTAAAATTGACAGTCTTCTTTTAGCAAGCTTAATCCTTTGTATGGGTGTAAACTTTTTTTTTCCTCCTATTATCTCTTTATTTTGCTCTGCTAAGTAAATTCACATTCTTGTTCATACAGCCAGTCTTGAAGATCAATCCACAGATAGGATTTTATGTGGCAATGTTTCTGTTCCTTAGAACAGTAAGAGAAGAAACAGTGACGTGGAGGGCAAACACAATTACGGTACAGGCTGAATCCATACCTTGTGCTGCTACACCTAAGCAAGAGCCCCTTAGTGCCACTGAACTCAAGCCCTTTGGAGCACTGTCTCCTGAGTGTAGTAAAATAACTGAAAACGTACCAAAGCTCAGTTTTAGCTCTCTTAAAATAAAGGGTCCTGCTTTCCTGATACAAGACACTGTTCTGCAGACTGCACTGTTAATCTAGTATGATCTTCTCATACTAGATGATTTTAGAGACAATCTCTGCATACCAAGGAATACTCACGTAAGAATTCAAACTAGCTTGTCAAAAAAATCTCCCTCAGTTTCCAACAAGCTAATTAACAGGGATTTTTCAGAGTGAAGACTGAGTTTAAAATGTCTAGCAAGCTGTTAGTATGTAAATACCACTGAAATTCTAAGTCTTTTCTCATGTGTAACCTGCTTTGCAATCTCATATCTTTCATCTTGAAACACAGTTATTTTTAAGCATAGTTTATTAGCAGTGTGCAAGTCAACTGCCCTATCCACATAAGATTTATTGGCTGTAAGAAGGGTTGCACAGGAGGCTCTTCACTGGTACTTTCCTTTAAGGGAAATCAATATGTACCGAATTTTTTTAAATCAGGATTTCCTAGTATTTCCTTGTATTTAGGTTTTTGAAAGAGCTACCAATGTGAAAAAAGAAGTGTAGGAAACTTGCTTATTTTTTGCTCTCAGAGTATCTGTGCTTCAATATTGTCTAAATAACACTGACAGTAATATTTGTATGACCAAATATGTATAACCAAAATGTTATGTTGCCAGTTTGATTATTAGGATACTGCTTGTGGAACAAAACTATTACACTTCCAGTAACACATTAATTCTTTTTGAAAAAAAAAAAGATTTTTTTACTTTGACATGTTTATCTTTTTGGAAGTCATATCACACTTTTTACAGGAGCACGTGCAGATGGTTATGGTTAGTGCTATGCAAACTTGCTATTGCAAAAGAAAAGATACACAGGGCAAAACAAACAATACACAGACTGGAATTAATATCGCTACCATCTTGCTTTCATTCTTGCATTTCATGCATTCATCTTAATGTAAGATGTTATTTTACTGTCTGGTTCTTTAGGGGCCTTTTAGGACAGATTAATACACTCTTATTTATATTGATGCTAGCTAGTCTCATCAGAGAAATCCAAAGTGATCGAGCTATTAAATCATGGTTTCCTTTCTCATGTAGTCCTTTTCAAGACAATTACCACTGTTTTTTAAAATACACACAAATATACACAAGTAAGTATCTCAGCTCTCTCTGGGGATTAATCACAGAAAATGGACTGTGGTGTATTGAATAGTTAACAAATATGCATTTTTGTTGCTTAAGTACGGGCTCATTTTATTTGCTCTTTTGTTCTTGGAAGTTTGCAATTCCTGTCACTTACATCCCATCTGCAGGGGTTTACTGCAGGGTGAGGTTCAGCTTCTTCTTCTACAAAAAAAGAGGGTGTTTCTAACAGCAACTTCAACATTTCTTAGAAATTTCAGAATATTTTTCAGAAAGCTTTTCCTTCTAGACCAGGAGCCATTGATCTAGCTACTCTAGTTGGCGTTGAATGGCTTTATACCCATGCATATTTAAGCATTTAAAATCCTCTCTCTCAGGAACAAGGTAGCAGACAAGAATACTTTAAGTTTTAAACAAGTAAAAATGCTTTGATTTGTAGATAGCGTACAATTTCATTTCCACTGGCTATTCCTGAGACTTGAAAGACCATTTACTTTGACCAGTTTCACAGGTCCATACCCCTATTAGTGTGGAAACAAAAACACATTGACAAGTTTCCTAGCTAAGTAAAAGCAGTGGTTGGGCTGCAGCTGAAAGATGCCTCATACAAACAGTTTGGTGCTGAGATATAAGTGTTTAGGGGAACACCAAGGATACTTCTAAAATCTTTATTTTTTACATAAATTTTAACTTCTGTTGCCATTCAGAATACCTAACTCATGAGAGCAGTGAGCTCTCCGTAGGCTTTATGGGGGTCACAAAGGCTGGTCTAGCCGGCTTCCTTCAAGATGGTCCTGGGCCTGTGAAGAGTGGGTGCTGCAGCCACTGCTGCTCTCCTTTTGCTCTTCTGGAACTATAAGGTAGATGGTGGCCCCTTCCCTCCTTTTGTACTGCACTATAGGGTACAGGGCACTTGCAAAGAACAGGAGAGGCTAAATGCACTACTTCTTGAGGAGGCTTGTGCCCACCTTTTTCACACTCATGCTCTGCTATGTACCAGAGGGCTTTTCTGGGAAAGGGACATTGTCTGTCCTGCTGGACTGCTTCTGCTTTAAAAATCATCAAAATTTGTAGACAATTCCAGAAGTGCTTATCTAGGAAAGGGAAGTCAAGGCCCCTGCTGCATGGAGTGATTACATGATGGTCAAATAGAAAAGGTTGGTGTGTTTGACTTGTGGCTGTGGCATCAAAGCCTTTTGTTTTTTTTGTTTGTTTATTTGTCTGAGCAGAAAGTTCGTATGTCTTAACTGGTCTTAGCTGTGGCAACGTTTCTTAATTCACAGGCAGTAGAAGGGCAATGTTATGTTCTCTCATGGAGCCTTCTTATCTTGAGGTGATCTGCCATTAAGTTGATACTAGCAGAGGCAGAAACATTTTAGCATCAAACATTAAAAGGTTAACTGAGTTTAAATTCTTGCATAAGCCAAAAGTATCCTCTAACACCATCCTCTAACAAATGCACTAATAGTATCTTTCAGCTAACATATTGTTTCAGCCAAATACTGTTGTCTCAGGATACCTCATACCAAAAATCAATCCATAAATTGGTCATAACATAAAGCCTAGAGAGCTAGGCTTTTTCTAAAAAAAGAAATTTAAAAAAAAGGAAAAAGAAGGAAAAAAAGAAATAAAAATAAAAAACAGCGGTGGGGCTGTTATGTCCTTATTTCCTTCTACAACATAATCGATATTACAACAAAAGGCAGGTAATTATTTTTTAGAATTGTGTCTGCCCCACCAACACAATAGAACCATGATTCAGATGAAGACTGGGCAGAGCAAAAGAGTAAAGTGATGCCAAAGTTACCTGGTTGGAGCACCAAGAAGAATGTTCTGTTTTGATTCTACTTGGACACCACAAAACTGTCAAGAACAGTGATCATGAGCAAACATAAGAACCCTTGCTCTGAAACGCAGGCGAGCTGTGGAGCTCTTTGGGAAAGACAGGCTGCAAACATGGTGTTCGCACAACAGCGAAGTCTGATTTCCCATTGGCTTGCTTTGGGTGCCATTAAAGATCAAAGTAAGTAAATAAGAGGGAGAGAGAAGAAAGGGGAGTGGGAGCTTGCGTGTGATTGTACATGACAGTGAATGACATGTACGCTTCGAAGAGGAGTGACGTTTTGGAACCAGCTGCTGCTGCTGGAGGTCAGTGAAGAACTTGAATCAAAGCAATGGAGTAATGACATTTAAAATACACTGTGATAAAGATGATCTCAACTGGAGAAGCAGGTTGGAAATATGAAAAGGTTGAAAGATTACTGAGAAGCTGGGAAATAACCCTGTTTATAACACAGAGATGTTATTAACAGACTGAACTTCATCTACCCTCACTAATAGCCGTCAGGAGGATCATCACACCCACACGTTCTCTATATTAATTTCACAGTAACCACCTTCTCATAGCCCTACTGGGTAGGCTGGAAGACATGCACATACTGTAATGTTTAAATACTGTTTTCCTAAAGTGTCCTTAAGTGTCCTTAACAAGTTTGTTTTGTGCACCTCAGAACCTAACTTTGAATTCTCATGTCCTAAACTGTGGCCATTTTGGCATTTTCTTAATAACTTTCACTAGCCATGGTCAGTTTTGTTGTTTCCTTTTTTTAATTTTTGATAAAAAAAAAAAAAATTCCCCAATGTCTGAAAAAATTGGTTTGCACAGCACCTTTTCACCTGATCCTTCCTCAAAGCAGTCAAGCTTCTTAGAAGTTATTTCAGTTGCTCCTGATTTCACTGTGTGACATTCAAGCCTTGGAAAAGAGCTCTTGGTCAAGGCCAGGTCACCGGAACTCTTCTTGCAGGTGTCATTTCCGTGAGAAATCACTACCCATCACTGGCCCATCACCAGTCACTTGCCTGGCACCCTTCCAAGCACTCGGACTATGTTGAGATTGGTGTCTCCCTCCAGCTCTGTGAACCGCTGGGGAATGTTGATTTACTGCTTGGGTACTTAGAAACATTCTTGGTGACACCACATGTCATGAGAGCAAGGGGATATGTATTTAGTGAAAATAGCAAAGAATACACATGCATACATTTAAAAAAATCATTTAAGCTGTTGGAAATTAATTATAGCAACAAGTATTGAGCATTTGCAAGTACATGACTTCTGTCTTTTGTTGCATGGCCACCTAAACACTTATCTTTTCTTCAGCACCATGGAGGTCATCAGCTGGCACTCATTCTACCACACCATGTGCCTTCACTTAAAACTGCCACAATATTCTTAAGAGACAAACATGTTTTCATATCAACAGAAGTCACCCAATTTGTTTAGACAACACAGTAGAGCAGCAGTGCACTGATCTTTTCAGAACAGACCTAGAGTACATTTTATAAAATAAAAAGCTAATGCAGACTCTTTTGGAGAAAGGGTTTTCTTTTTTAGCAAATTAGCTCCTTCTGCAAGTGTGGTGGAAGCAGATATTTTTCCACAGTGGGTGCTCCATTTCTACTTTACTTCTGTGCCATACAGATAACATATTCCTAGAATACAGATAATGAGGCAAAATACATAATTCTATGAACATATGTTAATGCTTCCTTCAGGTTAATTGATTATGACCTGCTCAGAAAAACCCTTACATTTCTACCATGTCTTGGGCCTAAAATAGAATCCACCAGTGATAAATAATAAAATTACAGCAATTTCTTCTTGTTTTATTCCCCCCTCACACATTATAAATGAATGAGCTATCTTTACACTTAGATGATCAAAGTCAATATGTCAGCTTGAAAGTTCAAACCAATCTATTTTTGATTAATATAGACTGAACCTGCGAAAAGTAAATTAACTTTTTATTAACATTGGTTAAAAGTTGCTGGCATTTGTAGACCTTTTTTCCTTACACTTCGAATACTTAAAAAAGATTCTGAACCCACCTGAAATTCGTGTTTATATATTTCTGTCTTGCCTCATGAGGCTGTTTAGGCATATAGAAACATTAAGGGCTAAAATAAAACCATTAAAATGACAGACAGCACTTGAACAGAATGAAGCAGACTGATTCAATAAATACCCTGAGGGTAAAAACGATGATCAAAAAGCATGTACGGAAATTTACAAGGATTCAATATGGATGATGTGAGATCTCTTTAGACAGCTCAAAAACAGCCAATTCTTAGCTAATCCTAAATAAACACCTCCATTTCTGTAGCAAAGGACAGTAGTAATGAGGAGAAAACAGCACAAAAATAAAGCACTTCATGAACTACGAAAAATGCAGAACCAACAAGTTGGATACTGAACTCAAGGAATGGTTTATTATTTTTACACACCTCTTCCTTTTTCCTTGTTCCTTCTCCATGATTTCATGGATGAAAAATGATTTTCCTATGTGCTAGCTGCAGCTACAAAACGACCCCATTCGCTACCTTTCCATGACTCATAACTACACTCATTTAGCGTGTTTTACTCTCTTCTCCTTCCCCCCATCCTCAACCCTTTTTTCCCTGTGCCAATTGCTAACCCCACTAAGACTATTGCAAGGTTTTAGCTACATGGAAGGTCTTGGGAGTCTCCTCATGTATTTCAGTAAGGCTGCTCCACTAAATCACCCATTCAACACAGGCAAATGATATTTATAAAAGTTAAAGCATGCTGCCCGTGGAAGTAAAAAGTCTAAGTCTCTTTATCAGGAAAAGCATCTTTAGGTTCACATTTGAGAGATACACTGGGGCCAATCCTAACAAATAGTTGTAGGAGTCCATGGTTATTTGCTATTGCATTTTAAGTAAGTGGGTCTAATAAAGTTTGAGAAAGGCTGACACAAAATTAAGATATTCAAGTCCATAGTCTATAGTACACATAGCTACAATAGGTGTAGAGCTCAGCAGATATGGACAAACCTATAGACATATTTTCTCTGCAAGCCAGTTTAAGGATTTGGATAATTCCTGAAACAATGTTGGTCATTAGACAAGGCAACTCTATCTGCAGAAAGAAAGCTCTTTCCTCAAAAAAAGAAATGGTGTAGAGGTGGGGATAAAAAAAAAAAAAGAGAGGCAAAAGTACGAAAGAGTGATAGCTAGAGAAAATGTCTTGTGTACTGTAACACCTGCACTGGGATCCTGCCAGGGGTCCAGCCCAACGCAGTGCGGGCAGGTGTGGCCCAAGGCAAGAACCCCACTGCTAACTGGGGCTAAAACAGGGAAATCTGAATTTACAAAATTCAGAAAAATAAATTTCACCTGCCCCATACCAACACCACTTGAGCAAGTATGGCTGAGGCAGAGCATTATATAAGCCACCTGCATTTTCCCACCCACATTTTCCCCTGAGTGGCCTTTTATTTCATGCAGTCTACCTTGTAAAGGCCATTTAAGCCACTTCGCACCTGTGAGCAAAGGCACTGCAGCCAAGAAATGAATTTGACCCATATCCTGCACCATAATGATCATTCCTCTTAATAAACCCAGGCTAGTTTATTTGAGGTTGACCTGTACTCCTAAAACAAGGCTTTTCCTGCCAGAGAGGTTAAGTAGCAAAATGTTCTGTCCTGTCTTTGAATTTTAGCTTCACTTGAACTAATGCAGGTTGGCTTTAATCGGGAAGTTAGGTGCTCAGCTGAACGGTGGCAGAAGCCCTGACTTCTTCCAGGGAGTGGTGTAAGCGAGGGCATGAAAAACCATTCGTTAACCTCGGGCAGAGCTATTTCCCACACCAAGCACGGGCAAATCGAGAGGAAGAGGAATTTGGATTGCAACAACAGAGGAGTGGGTGGGACTCCTGAACCCCACAAGCCATTGCTACTCTCTGAAGGAAGAGCAGAGAATTCGCATTCCTTGGAACAAAGGCAGAAATTCCTCCTACGGGAAACAGAAGGATATATCCTGACTGCAAACTTGATACACTAGTAGCGAGCAGCAGACTGACTGGTGGAGAGAGTCAAGCACTTCGTAACACAATATACCAGTTAAAATCTAAAAAATGTGCATTTAAAAAAAATGCATGGGATTTCTGATATTTTCTGATAGCATTACTGCAAATTACAATTGACTGGTACTTTTTCCTCTAAAAACTGCATCAGG
This sequence comes from Crypturellus soui, assembly GCA_032275445.1. Classification (NCBI taxonomy): domain Eukaryota; kingdom Metazoa; phylum Chordata; class Aves; order Tinamiformes; family Tinamidae; genus Crypturellus; species Crypturellus soui. The sequence goes on along the minus strand of JAUBNY010000645.1, from coordinate 2,782,626 downwards.
ATGTTACTGGAGTGGTGTAATTAAAGTTAACAACTTGTACTAATCTACTTTTCTGCATTAGCGCTAGTCTTTCCTACCAGCGTGAATAATTTCTCTTATACAAATGCCAAGTAAATACATTTCTGCAACTCTCCCTCCCCCTAGATCTTTGAAACACTGCCAGTGGCCATTAAAAGATATATACATGGGAAACTGGAATAAAATGATGCACTGTGTCCAGTACGCTAAGGAAATAAGAACACAACAACAGAAGCAACGACCACAGTTATTAAATTCAGTCTATGTCATACTAGAAAAACATAAAATGAATGATTAGATTCCCAAAATGTCTACTTCCCAGGTCTCCTACTCCCAAGAGACTGTTCTCTAACACCTTATTTCATGTTAAGTTTGCCCAAAAAAGACAAAAAGACACAACTATGGGACATGCTGCTCTCTGCTGTGGAACATGAGTGACTGGTGTCCCTGCAAGAGATGCCTGAAATTTGCTGAAAGCACTCCAAGGACTATGCCTGGCCTCACAGAGCAATCTGTTAACTGCACTGATACGTGAGCAGATACGGAAAACCGCAGACTGTGAACTTGAACGTATCTTCAGGATGCTCATTGCTCATCGGGCTGATAAACAGTTTAAAATGGCTTTCAGCTTGTGCCCATCTCCCCTTGAAGGCTGAAGTCAATAACATCTAATCTCAGCTCCTGATAGATGCACTAAAACAACATGTTCAATGTTACGTTATTTGTTACACTAATGTCAGTTATATAGAGGAAAATTTGACCTATTTTGATTTAATCAATACAATTTCTAGTCTCCCTTTTAGAGATTATTCTATGAAATACCCATTACCGGCACTTAGATTTGATCAGTGCAATGAATCAGAGCAGATTAATCAGATATAAAGGGTATCGATTTTACAGTAATAAATCCCACAGCTGTCATTGCATTAACCAAAAGAGCCAGGCTGCGCACAAATAAAAATAAACTACTCCAGTAAATGAACGAGGCACAAATTGCTCCCTGGGATCGAGATTCCATAAAACCTTGAAACGGTTAAAAAGTTGGGCACTAAAGCACACGCTTAGAGTTAAGCATGTGTCGAAGGACAAGATTGAAGAGGAGCAATTCGCTGCATCACATCCTAATTGAGTGTCGAGCTCGGCCGAAGCGAGAGTGCTGCGCCTTACAAAGGCTGTTAAATATGCAAAGCACATTAAACACCCGCAGCACACAGGAGGCCACGCGCTACCATGCCAAAGGACCCAGGCCTTTAAAGAGCCACTGTTGCTCACTTTTCACATCCTATTAGGCTTTAGCTTGGCAGCAAACAACGCCAACAAAAATGCCAATTAGCAGCAGCGCGATGCAAACAGAGCCCTGCCAAGGCCACCAACTGCTTCCACAAGGACAAGTGCGAGATGGGGAGAAAATAATTTCAGGCCACTGCTGCACTAGGTCAAAGGCAAGCAGATCATACCTACACAAAAGGCTCCAGATCTCACTACTGATTCCCCAAGCAATGACTTCCCGAGAGAAATTCCTGCATTTTTCAAGTAAGGAGACTGAAGGATGCTTTTTTTCTCCACAAAGATTTCCCATCTTTAGCTTGCTTCCCTCCACGGTCTGCCAATCTGACAGCTTTCTATATCAGCTTCTCTTTTCTACTATTTCAGAGTAGAATATAGAGAAATATGTCAAAAGCTTTTGTCATGATTAGCCAGGACCTGTCAAAAAATATAGAGAGGCATGCTGCCCGTTGTTATAATTGCCTTATTTTCTTACTGGGGGGTTCATCCACTTTTAAGCACGTAATAAAGGTGTCCAGGTGAGTGGTTCTCTACTATTATTATTGATATTATAAATCAAATGAAGAAAAAAAAAAAGGAATCATGACAAAAGCCAAACAAAGCAGCTAGCCAGTTGCCAGTTCAGTGAACTGTAAAGAATTCCCTTTTTCCTCCCCTAAATAAGCTATGTAGAAGTACTTTTTTAATTATTTCTTTTGAAAGGAAAGGAAAAATTTCTCACTTTCTTGGTTTTAAGCCTTTAAGCAAAGATTGAGCTGTCTTACTCAATGAATGAATATTAAGCTGAAAGTCATGGTATATTGCCAATGGCTTTACTAAGCTACAACACTGTACCAGACATGTAATTAATACTAATTTGAAGTGAGATCTTCAGTCTGAATTCAAGCTACTCAACTTCAAGACATCAATGTTATAGAAATCAAGTGTGTTTACATATTGGCACATTTCCCAGATATTTTGTGCCTGGAACTTGTTTTTACATATTGCAAACTAGTTTATAAATATTAAAAGCAAAAACAGGGGAAAAAGCAGCATCTACATAGACGCATTTGCTCTTCTCTTTCAGCTCGATGCCAGAGGATGACCACCATACAAAACAGCAACAACAGCTCAGTGATCGCATGGATGCCTAAGGCAAATCTGATGCTCCACCATAACCCTCCTGCATCACCCTGGGTGGTGAGGACCCTCCTCATCCCTACAGCAGCTCCCAGCACTTTCATTAAGACATTGTCTACGGACAACCTCAGAGAAGAGATTTCCAAATCTTCTCCTAGCTGAATCCCCTAAGGCAAGCTGTCACCTCGCTATTTGGAAAGAAGACGCTGCAGCGCTGAAGGATGGGCGCCTTGTAAGGACCCAACCTTCATGTGCCTTCAGGGCTTCCCCCTCAGCAATTTTTATGCTACTGCTACCTCTTAAGGAATCAAAAAGCAAATGCTGAGGTTACTTTCTGGAGGTTTCCTGTCACTTCTGTCTCTTGTTCCCTCTTCTACTCTGTGCCTGGCAGAGCAAAGGCATGAAAAGCCTCATTTGGAAAACTCTCACCAAACATGAACTTTTCCAGAGCCTATGGATGATTACATTATAGGAGCAATGTAAAACAAACACTGCCCTGCTGGAAATGGTGCTGATTTCAAGGCTGAAGCAGTGTTAGTCCTGTTGCATGTTACATGGACTTTGACACAAGCATGATCTGTGCCACGTGTTTGTTTCCATACAGCACTGATATACCAACCATTTCCTCCTCCCAAACCTCTGGTGAGCATGTCCATATTCAGGCTGAAATAAGGAAAGGAAAAAAACCCCAAACCCTTATGAGCCTTCAAACTGTCCTGAAAGCAGGAGCTGTATTTGCTCTCAGTAGGGTCTTATCTCAGATGTTTTCGCAGGTCTTGTGTGTTTGCAAGTTATAACAGAAAATAATTATTCCTGCTGGCTGGAAATTCCCCCGCACCCCACTGCTAGCCAACAAAGCACAACCAAGCTGAAAGAGAAAAACAAGTGCTAGCAATAACTTTCTCTAAGTCAGTGCTCTTTGACTACTTCACTAAACATATGGTTCAAAGAATGCAAATAATAAGGTTCTTGCACCCACTAGAAAGAGAATGACAAATGGAAATAGGCTGTCTCCACTGTGCTCACGAGATACAGCACGTATGGTTCAGTACAGAACAATTGTAAAAAAAAAAAAAGTTGAAGAACTAAAAGTAGCAGTTTGTACATGTTACAAAGGAACAGGAATCAGGAAGGCGAGAGGTTTCAATCTCCTCCTCTATCACCACTCAGGCACCAGCTCTGGGGGCCTCTCCATCGCTGAGGGAACACAAGCCAGGAGCACAAGCCAGAGCTGGCGCATTAGCAAATTAACCACTAGCCACAGCCTTCAGTAGCACAAAATATCTCTATCCCGCCTAAGCCTTAATTTGAAGCACTCAAGCTTTCTCTGAATTTGAACAAGAACCTGGAAATTTTAAACAAACCCTTCAAAGGCCTTTGGAAGAAATTCATGTGAGCAAAAAAGGCAGACGACAGACTGTGCTGAGCCAAACGACGCCTTCCTTCACACACCAACTGCTGTTTATTCAGGTCCATAAACAATCCCCGGACTTGAAAGGAAGTAAAAAGTAACTGTCAGGACCTGCCAGCATCATCTTTTATATATCACGGTCACCCATGCAGAAAATCAATTCACGCTTTGTTCTTGATCTAGCTCTGTTTAAAGTCAATGTGACAGCCCAGAGCGTAGTATTAAAGAACTACAAAAGAAGCAATAACAGGTATATATAGCCATTTCTGTCTTCCCTCTTTTGTTTTGCTTTCCTCCTGAAAATATGTAACAAAGATTTGGAGAGAAAGAAAAGAAATCTTAGCCTTTAAAGAACTTCTTATTGTGATTAGTTACTTATTTCAGGATATGAAGGAAAAAGAATCATAGATATATAGACACCTGGTATTTAGAACTAGTACAATTTAGCATATCATATCATAACACATATCATAAGAGCTCTCCAGTTTTACTAAAAACTTCAGTTGGCTTTTTCAGTCGGAGAATTCAAAACCAAGTGTTTTCCGATCTTCACTGAATTTAGGTAATTAACGAACTAGTTGAAATCTATTATTGGCTGGATATCCAACACAAATCTATTACTGGCTGGATACCCAACACAACTGCTCCTCATCACAAAAGTTCAGTAAGACCGAAAGTTAATCATGTACATCCGAGAACTCTTAGACAAAAATAAATCAGAACTGTTTTTGCTAAAAGTTTGAACTTAGAAACATGATTAAAAAAAAAAGTCTCTAAGGACTTCCTCATACACATATACGCATCAACAGATGGCTCAATTCATCTCAAAACTGGAGAACCTACTTTCCCATCCCATTCACACCATTGACCAATACAGTTCGCAAAATACTTCAGTCCTCTCTGTCTGCTCTGTCCCTCCAGTGCTGACTATGAAAAACACCACGTCTGGTTTACTCCTCAAATTCATTGCTACAACTTTGTCTTTTTTCTTTTCTCTCTCTCTCTCTCCTTTTTTTTTTTCCTTCAGGCAAATGAAAGCTAATTATTTTTGCACATTTTTATATTTTTTATTGGAAGGAAGAAAAAACAGCCTATAATTAGAAAATATTAAGACAGTGGCCGAAAAGACATTAAACATAAATCTGGAAATATACTGTATGAATAAACTATGGGTTATTCCCTGCTTAGTTTTTTAGGTCATTAACATTAGGAATGGCACTGTTGCTAAAGATAGATAAACTATGCTGCAAAAATCTGAAAATTAGCAATTTCACTATTTTTCTGATGACTGATTCTGTTTCTCTCCTCTAGCTGAAGCCTGAAATTTAACAGTAAGAAAGCTATGCAAGTTCTAATTATATCTCCTTCTAATAATGAGAAACAAAGCAGTTGCCACGGCAAGAGGAAAAAAAAATCTATTATCATCAGATAAAAATAAGGATAAGGGCTGTCTTGCTAAGATGATGACCAAGCTTTTCATGGCCCTCTTTGCCAAATGTTTGAGAAATGAGCCTGCATAAAATAATATACAAAAAAAACCCAGACAGTTTAGCACACGTTTATTTTCCCCTCTGCCTGTACTGTTTTGGACAGGTTTGCTCCCATTGAAAAAGTGCTTCTTTCTTTCAGAAATCAACCAATCTTGCTAAATATTTCAGAATCCATAAGAGAAGAGGTGATTTTATGTAAAGAAATCAAAAGGTGTGAGGCTTTAAGTCCAAGAAGAAGCTCCCATATGGCATGGGTCCTGCTGCCATGCCCAAGCCACAGGCCAGCACATCAACCCCAGGAGACAACTTCAAACCTCCCGAAGGGACTCGGATTCCAAATGGACTTCCTTCTTTCCCCTAACATCTTTAAGATATTCATCTCTACATCCCTTGTACTAACAGCATGGGCAAAACCCACTTCTTACTCTACTGCTCTGCTACCAGCCATCATCTTTTCCATGTGTCTGATGATCTCTCCACTTAAAGAGCATCACCTACTCTTTTCATATTCACAAGGGATCCTGAGTTCCAATGAAAAAAACTAAAGACTAGACACAATATCTTAAGTTCTGAAAATCCAAGCTAACTGGCATCCCATTTGGCTGCCTAACTTTTCAAACACAGTCAGCATTATTGACAGGCTGTGTTAGGACAGGCTATGTTCTGTTATCGGTTAGATACAGAACTTCTCTTTTAATGTTCATGTATAGAAAAAACAAGATTATACTCCTCTTTATTTGAAGAATTCTGTGACATGGTTGGAAAGATCTGGTCACTTTATACTTAATATAACATTTAATTCTTATCTAAATGGCCATCAGTTGGTTTACTTTTTGTTTCAGCAGAGATTATTTATTCATCTGCATAGTTCAAACTCCCTTTGCTGAAGGAATATATTTTAGCAGTGAAAAACAAGTAAGGCGTTAGGAAAATAAGAAGTGTTTGCAGCACTGATTCCTCCCAGCAATTGCTTCTTTTTTTCATTAGCACAGAGCTGCTGGAGAACTATTTGGCTTGTACATGTTTGAGTTTCTCCCAAGTACAGTTTTCTGTACTTCCCACAGTGAAGGGCACTGAAGCTGTGGTGACGTTGTAGAAAAGGTCACTCTATTCATAACAACAGCTGCTTGCTCTCACTGTTAAAGGAAATAAGAGTCTGCCCTGAGAAGTGACCACAAATAGGTACAGCACACTCTTTATTCTGGCAAAACGCAGATTTCAGTGGGAATTCCGCCACCGTTACCACATGATCAAGTCTAATACTGTTGTTTCACAGGCCGTAGCAAGGAGGAAATGGGCTTAACAGAGGGAAATCCCACGGGATGTCCATGTGATTGCTCTTTACCCCAAAAGCTGGAAGGAATCTCACATGAAGCAACTCCAACGATAGCACTGCCGAGTGACTAAGAGGCCGTGGGACGGCTCCGAGAGGAAGGAAAGCCAAGAAAACACTGCTGCACATCAAGATGAGCGTGAGAACTTTGCCTTGTGGAGTCGGGGGAGGAAGTGCGAGAGAAGACCTGTCAGAACAAAGCAGCAAAAAGCAAGACCAGGACTGTCAGCCCAGGCAAATCTGCTTTTACTTGCCTGCTATTTGAGGCATCTTCTGTAGGAGACTGGACTCCGTCCCTGAGTCTGTCCTCTCTGTAGAGAGGCTGTCCATACCTCAAAGGCTGTCTATCCTTCCCTTGGCAATTATTTTTAAAAATAATCCTCATGAAAGAGTTCAGCATGAAATCTCAGGCCTAGTACTAAACCAACGTTTCTGAAATTTGTTGTCAAATTCAATTTATTTTTAAAAGCTGCATGTAGTTTGCTCATTAGAATAACTTTCTAATTAACCTTCCTGCCAGTGGCATTAGAGAACACAGAAAGCCTTTAAATCAATTAAGTTCTTCATTTACAGGTTCCACTTCCATCTTGAACACTGTTAGATATTGATTACCTCAATTATTTTGTCAATAACGTGTGCATAATTACATTAGAACTTCCATTAAAAACAATTTCAGAAATGCTGCATGGGAAAGTCATGCAACTGGCATTCTAAGAGGCAATAACAAACTTTTTGACCAAAAAACACGCAAAAAAATGAGAAAACATATTATCAGGTGAAATCATCTGATGCCTTGGACAAAAACTTAACTAAGTCAAAATCTGAATGGTTTAACTTAAGATAGGCTACTGGTTAAAAAGGTAGTTATGTCAGACTTCGTATTTGCAAAATTTGTTTTCACAAAACTTTGAGTCCCCCGAGATTTTAGAGATGTAACCATCATTCAGGGAAGTTTAATAGGGCATGAAATCTGCAGAAAAGCAATCTCTTTTTTGAACACCACATTACCTTTTTTATGACCCAAAAAGTGCACTAACGGACAGAAAAAAAAAGTTTTTCAACATGTCCTCAGAAAACAATCACTATGTTACCATCTGAATAAGGGCAACTCCACAACCCTAGGGCTCTTCATTGCTTTCATTACAAGAGAAAGGAAAATTAGGAGGCAGAATTTCAGTGCCATACACAATTGCTGCTTGCCTGCTCTGTTTGTATGTAAAACAGTACATAATTCGGCCACACTTGATCAGAATAGCAGTCTAACAAGACTAATGCCCTGTCTTTAGAAATTGCCTATGCCTTAAGCTTTAAAAATGATGAAGGAAAAAACTAATTTGCCTGGACAATTTGGCAGCGTGGAGCAGAGAAAAAGAATAGGGACAGTCCTTTCCATACCTTATGGCCATCAGCCTGCAACTTTCAGCATTAAATCTCTCTATTACTATTTAGCACGTCAGGTTGGAAACATAAACATTAGTTATAAAACCATTTAGCTCACAATAGCTACATTCCCTTATTTTTCATAAAGTTTTGGGTGCATTAAGTCAGAACACTCTAGACATCAATTTAAGCTTTCATCAGCAGGGACAAAGCTTTACTTGTTTTTGTTTTTTTCTTCAAATATACGTTATAATTGTAAGCTTTTCAGGACAGGTATGACCTCCTTTAGGTAGCTTTTAACCCTACAACACGGAGGAATTTTTTTTTTCTTTAGGTTACAAAGATTTGTGGTTGCAATATAATAAGGTACTCAAATTTCACATAAGTTTCCCATTTTATCCAGCAAAATGCTATGGACATGATGAAGTCCTCAAAAGGAAAAAGCACATAAGTGTCACATAAGTTGTAATGAGCCTATTATCTTCACAGTATAAAAATCTCTGTCTTTGAAAACAGCTTAAAGGTCTCTTTTAGCTTATTAAACATAAAATCACACCTCTTATTCGTCACCACAAGAATATGTTTTCAAGTTCAGGACACTATTTCAGTAGATTCTCCTGGTGTTATGTCTTTGGCATGGTCTAACAAAATCTCAGTGTTTCAGTTATTATGACTTTGGAAGGATTTCAAGACATAAAAAGCAACCAAAGAGCCATACTGACTTTCCTAACTGAGTCTTTTATAGTTGAAGTCTAATTTAAACCAGCTCTAAAAGCCTTCATATAAATTACTATTTAATGTAAAACATGCATACTCAAATAAAGATTCAAACTATATGGCCTTTGAAAATATCAAGACGAAAATAAAGAGGGAACAAAAAAAGTGAATATTTATCCATATCAAGATTAAAAGGAGCTTGGGGATGTTCCAAGTACAGGACAGTGACTGCAAATACCAGAGTGCTGTATGCATGCCCTACGCTTTTGTATATTTTCATGAAAACCCCTGAGCTCTGTTCAAGGGCAAAAACAGGAAAATTCTAGCAGCGCTGGTATTCCACAAAACAAAGGTTGCACATGCACTACACGTCCAAGTAGTTCCTTTCTGCAAAAGAAAACAGGCTACAACGCCCTTTTTTTCTTTTTTGGTTGCAATACAGCTTTCCTTATCATTCCTTCATCAGTATCTCAGAGCTTATTATTTCCTCTCTTGGTGTAGGCATGTAGAGGTAGCACAAACCCTGCACTCCCACAGCGAGGCAAGTGGGCTCTGCTGCCCTGCCAAGGGCACTAGGTGCTCTGCGCAGCTCTCACTGCAGGTTTTAGCTTTGTGGGTATGTTTCCTGTTTTCGCTCCTCATCCAGTGAACTTCAGATTTGTTTTATTGTCCCCTTTCTGTTTTGCTGCACCACTGCTCTTTGCTAGGTTAATGTTATACAAAAAAAAGTTCAAATTCATAAAAAAAGAAATTTATAGGAGTTCCTTTTGAAAATGCCTCTTAACAGGCTCATAAATCACCAGTTTACAAGGCATTTAAAAATGCAGAACAGATAAATGCACATATAGTATTATGAAGTTTTCCCTTAAAAATAAGCTATGGGTAGCTAAATGTGCATACACCATTTTAAATGGCAGCAGAACCAACTGTCCATTTGCTTCAAACTAGTACTGAAGTTAGCAGCTTTAACAAACTTATACTTTCACAAGCCTTACTCTGTCAAATGGGCTAATCTGATAATCAGATTAAGCAGCTTTATGTTTTATTTTCAGGTTATTTTATTTTTTTGTAGGGAAATACAAATTTGTATTCATTTTTAGTTCAGGCATATTTTAATTCAAGAGGAGCTTTTGCTTGCCAATTTCTCATACTGCCCTAGCATTCCATTTGAAATATAAACAAAATAAATCTTATATTCAAATCTCCAAAGAGATTATATTCTTTCCCTAAATTTAATTTTACTTTAATGGAAATCTCTTTATGATGTGCTGGCATTTTAAGCCTGCCTTCTAAGACAATTTCTTTCACACATTTTACGTCTAACTATCATTGCTGAATTTGACTCCTGAAGCCATATTCACTTTGTGCATCACTCTTCGTTGTCAGGAGCTGGACCACAGACAAAACTTGGCTTCTAATTCTGGGCTTCTTGCTGCATTCTTATTCAGGTACAAAACAAGCAGTGCTGATCACACGCTGATGAAGATAAGAAGGCAGATAAGGTTCAACGCTGAAGCCTCAAGACAGCCTCTAGCTTTGAGAGCCTCAAACTTTCAGACATAATTTTCAGATTATCATCATTAATAGTTGTACAAGTCAATGCCAATACTTGAAAGTATCCCCTACAAACAGAGAGCACAGTCCAGGGAGCACAAGTGGAATGGGTTCAAATTCTGCTAATTCATTTAATATACATTGCACTACCACCACCCTCCGAGGGTTTTCTAGACCTATATGCTCTAGCCTTGGAGCGACAACAGCACGGAAAGTCATCTATCAATCACGTTCGATTATGGAGTTGAGAAAAAGGGCTCCTTGCTAAGCACAGCTAGATATTTTTTAAAAACAGCTGGCTACATGAATGCTTTCAGTGACCTTTTTTATTTTTTGAGCTGTCTAAGCATCAGACCAAATTCAAAAGGAGAAAGAATGCTCTAAAGTCCTGGACATTTTGGGAAAGAGCTCAGTATTTTCAGATCTGCCAAATTTCTTTATTATTTACAAAGTTGTTACATCCCTTTGCTTTCTAAATTTATTTATTTTTATTTCCATAGTCTTGCCCCAAAGAAGTCACGTAGCACTTCCATTGTCCCCTGATGTGCTAAGACTCCCACGTATGCTCTGAATTCAGTCTGTTTTCTCACCAATTTTTCAGTATAATAGCAATAAAAACATTTTGTACATAAAAGGGGAAGCAAAAAGTTATAGCGCTAATGCATTCCACTTGTTTGCTTTAGAGCAGGCTAAAAGAGTGAACGACATTTATTACCAAACAAATTTACTTCATCATAAATGCAATCCATTACGACAAGAATGGAAATACTATTACCCCTTTTAACATTATGCTAGGGCTTCTTTCTGTCTGCTAGGAAGCCTCGTTATACGAGTCCCATCGTGCCAAGGACAGACCAGTCTTTTCCAGACACTTACCCTCTGACAGCATGAATAAGTCTCAGTGATGGATAGGCGGTTCGCACTTTCAATTTATTCTTAAGGATTAATGCATTAACCCACTCCACATGCTTCTCTCCGCCTTTGACCATGAAAGCAGGAATCCAAAGGACACTGTCATTCAGCATGGATAGTCTATGCACAAATTTTTCTCTGTCACTCTCATTCCGAAAGCCTCCAAACGCTCTTTGTACAACTGATGGGTTCATGGTAATAAAATCAGATTTAGCTCCCACATCTGCAGCAAACTCCACCACAGGAGCTAGATTGCACCTGAAGAGGAAGAAATTAATGGGAAAAAAAATGAAAATAAATATGAAACATTAACTCAGAAAAATGTATGCATGAAAGAAAAAGCTGAAAAATGAACACGCAAGCCCATTTCATACTATGTGAGAAAAAATACCAGTGACAAGAGGTGTGGTATCACAGAGCACTTTACCTCGCTCGGACACTCACAGGACAAATTTTAAAAATTATTACATGTAAACAACTCTGTGAGAAAGACACTTTTCTGTACATTTGAAAATGTCATCGTGCTTTAACAAATGCAATGCATCAGTAGCTAGATAAGCACTTATAAGTGAGAGTCTGCTTTCTAACACCTATTATCTTTCATTAGGGCTCATTTGTCATCACCATGTTACTGTTTCTTGGGAACAGCTCACTTTCTTAAAGCCATGCCAGTCAAATAAGGTATAATTTATACAGCTTACTCATTGCATTTTTTTTAATTAATTTTACGATACAGTATATAAATTTGATTTACAAGCCACCTTAAGCCAATGTTAAATGTAATTTGACATTTTAGATTATCAGTACATCTCACCAGATGTTTTGATATTTTGTATCTTCCTTACATTTTGAAATTAAACTTCTGGGAAAACTATTTAATTTCCTCTTTTTTTCTCACTTTAAAACCTTGTTTAATTGGCAGAAACATTGTGCTGTTTTCTAAGCTTGAGCAGAAAGCCATTTCAGGCCCTTTTCACCAAATACTTTTTCTAAATTATACAAATACACACAATATATATATTAAATCACACATCAAGATAAAAGGATATAGTTAATTTAAAACTCTAGTTTACACTAACTTTTTGCCATTAAGGAAGCCTTTCCTAACACAACCACATATCCTAAAGTTGGTAATACTGAAATTCTGTTCAGGAATATAAATTTTAAAATTTTAAAGGTAAGATTTAAAATGTTTATAACAAATTATATTTCTCATATTCATTGAACACAAACATGCATACACTCCGTATTCAAGCTATCACATAATTCAGGAATTTCTTGTTAACATAACATTTTAAGAACAGACTTAAGATCAAGCAAACTCAGCATGTTACTGTTGCTTTGGAAAATACACCTTTTAAAGACTAGTATCTCAACATAAAGACGGATTTCTGTGCAGCAGGTATTTTCAGTAGAAACACACGCATATGCAGAATGTGGCATCTGTTGCTTATATGCAGGAGACAGGGCTTGGCATTGCAAACCCTGCCCTCCCTGTGTGCAACCGGTAGAAGCTCATGCAAATACTCATACAAATTATTGTGTTTAAAGAGCTGTATGCCATATGCAAGTGTGCATATACCATGGCCCATACAGTTCTGATACGATTCTATATGTCTTTTGACAGCCCATTCCTGATCTGTATCAATGTTCGATTTTTCGGTACTTTTTCCAGTTTGAAAGTTTATGTAGTTAGAAAGCAGCATCTAAATGTAATTTCCTCAATAACACAAAAAAATCATCACAGGTAAACTAAAAACAAACACAGTTTACCTTGCGTATCATTACGGTTTGATCAGTAATATATATGAATATTAAAGGCTGCATTTGTAAAGGTTTAACACATAAGGCAGTAGATATTTTCAGCGTGTGGCATTTTCAGATTTGTAAAGTATTATTTAAGAGTAATGAGCAATCCAAATGCCCTCAGTGACAATGGAGTTGTATATGAAGAGTTATTAAAAAGCTTCATCATATTTTGCACATTTTAATGCCACAAATTAAACATCAGATTATAATATTATGGGTAGGTACGACATTTTCCTTCCCAAATGCCGAGCACCTCTTAGCATTTGATCCTTTAAAATCCCCAAGCATATAAATATGTATTCCTAGCAGTACTCAGGTTTGAAACAAGGTGTTAATAACATTTTCAAGAAGAGAGGTTCCGTTTCCAAAGAAACTAACACACTGCCAATAGTTCAATGTAGTGGAGCGCTGCCGAACGACACATTGCTACAGTAATACTCAGCTCTGTTACAGACACAAACAATACTGTTTTAGTTGCAGTGAGCCAAATTATAACTACCCTGGTTACAGTCACTTCTCACTTTCCTAGAGGTTCCCTCCTTCAAGGGTTGGCTCCAATGCTCACTAAACCAACAATGTCCAAAGTCACCTATTTACTTTATACTTACCCCTAAAAAGTTGGCAAAAGCATCTGCTAAAATCTGCCAATTAAACTAGCACATTCTTCAGCAGGGAATAAACCGGACAGTTATTTCTGAAGCACCTGCCTATGCATTGAAGACTTACCCACCCTAACACTTACCCTGCACTGCTCGTAGTGGATTATGCTTTATTTTCAGAGGAGGTTCTATAGAAGTTATATAGAACTACAGAAGTTCTATAGAAAAAATGTCTTTCAGGGTAGCTTCTCTTATTTTTGGAAGACATACAGATAATACAATGGCAAACAGAATAAGGGATCACTGAGTTATCCATACTGTCCAAAGCTTTCAGGAAAATAATAATAATGAGTACCTTGAATAAATTACACATATGCAATTGCACTGAACATCTCCATGTATTTGTATAAGCTTGAATATCTTTGTTGAAACAGAGCCGCTCTGGATCCTCAGCTCCACAGAAGAAAGTTTCTTCCCAGAATTGAGCACTGAGCTTATTAGCAAACACATGGTAGAACTGAATGCATTTTTGTTATTATTTCATTTGTCTCTATATACATGCACCTCCTGATGTTCTCTTCTAATCATATACCATCTCGGGGATTCATGGTTCCATCATTTCTCAGAAAAATCCAGATTCTAAACCTCGTAGTGGTCATTTTGATGGAGATGTTACTTATGTTTCCAGCTACGCACATCTGAAACAGAAAACTAGCTATTGTATTTTTTGCATTTAACCTGAGTATGTGTAAATAGCTTTCAGTACCATGCTAAAAGCTTCGTCATAATCTCTAATGCTTCTTCATGCTGTGCCATTGCTTCATAAAATCACAAAATCATAGAACCACTGTGGTTGGAAAAGACCCTCAAGATCATCTGTTGCTGCAGCTACAGGTCCAATTTGAGCAGGGCAGACTTGAATGCACAACAGGTTGGGAGTAACAGTTGCATATAGCAGTGAAGATTGACTTGGGTATGTTAGTAAATAGCTGTAAATATGAGCACTGAGAATGAACCATCAAGTTATATGAAGGTTGTAAAACACTCTCTACTGAGCCCATGCTATAGACTGTTTACAGAGGAACTAATGAAATATGGATTTCCCCAGCAAGATAAATTTTGCAAAGATTGATGGTTTTTGTTTGTTCCTTTTTTTCTTACGTAACAAACTCCATAAGTATATTCTTTAAAACTAAAGGGCTTTTTTTTTTTTTTTTTTAAATCAGAGGCTAATCTCCTCTTTTTCTCCTCCTCGTTACAACAGCTAACCCATAAAATCGGTATTTACCCCCTTGCTCTTCCCAAACGCTCTGTCTACAGCAGAAGTGCTCAGAAACTGCTTTCACGGTACAAAACATTTAATGAAGCTGGAGGAGACTGCTAGGACAAAATCTAAATAAGTGGGTAGGTTCATAATCTGTGTGACTGGGAGTTACCATGGGCAAGACTACGCTAATAAGCTTAAGTGCAGAGAATAGGCTGGTCAGCTTATCCAGCTCGAGGAGAAGTGCTGGCTCCACAGGCAGTGAGACAAAGGCACTGCAACGAGGACATACACCCCTGTGCTATCATCAAAATGAGCACCAAAACTAAGCAACTACTACATATACAGCAAGCAACTACTGCATATGCAGTCAAAGCATAACCTGAGCTTGTATTTGAAATATTGCCTGACATCTGGATGTTTGCAGAGCACCTGAGATACACAGACCAAAATATCAGAGTGGCTACAGAGCCATCAGCTCCTCCCAAAACTGTCCATGGTGTCTACTGACTGCGACGGGATAAAAAGGCTGGAAGTCTAAAGAAGGTCAATCAGGCCAGGGCTAGAGCTGCTAGAGCTGCCAGGAGAAAAGACCAAAGGCAACAACCTGGCTTGAATGTACATACTCCCACATCCATATTCCATTTTTTATAGAGCAAAGCTCTCTAAAAACCCAAGAAATCCTATCTTCAAAGTACACTCAAATGGGAATTCACATACCCCCCCAGAGAGGCAGCTACACTTGCCAGGTCACGTATAAATATACAGCTCATGTATATGCACATACATGTCTAAGAGGCAATATATATAAGCCATACTTGGTCGTCAACTTCAAGTTAACTTTAAACAAAGCAATAGAAACTCGCCTGAGTAAAAGTGATTACTCTGTTCCATTGTATTTAATATTGGGAAATAAAAGAATGTTCTTCTTGCAGTAACAATAGAGGAATTGCCCTACATTTGTACACTTGTTTATCCTTTAGCAATCTGTGTACTTGAGGGTTACCAGTTGAAATGAATGCTTGGAAACCAAGACAAAGCCCAGGCCGCATAAAAATGCCGTAAAGGTGTATTCCTTTCCATTAATGTCTTCTTGTAGAGCAAAGCCAAAAACATCCATCACACAATATTAAACAAACATGCTCTGAGAAACAAATAAATCAGGATTAGTTTGTTGCTGGAAGACTTATGCTACTAGACAAATCTGAAAATGAGCAACAAACACAACTAGTATCAGGTACATAAACTCTTGTCCTGAATAGCCTGCAAACTTCCCCTGCAGACTCCTGTAGAAATCAAAATTTGAACTGTGAATTCCAAATTCCAAAAGATTTTTCCAAAGCATCTGGGTGGCGACCTCAAATTTCAGGCTTAAGCACAGAGGATATCTCTAGCTGGAGCAACCTCTACCCAGACACCCTGTCCTTCAAACGAAGGTGTGCAACAGCAGCAAAACTATTTCACATGCATGTTCCTCCACCCAAAATGGAGACCTGCTACGGGAAACAAACAAGTGCCAGGAGGGATGAGAAAAACAACTATGTATTCTAGGATGCTCTGTGAACTCCTTTGGTTCTGGGTAAAACAAGAATTGCTTCAATTTAACTACATGAGTGGGGATTAGTAGGGAGTCCCCTGACATACTCCGCTGTTAATAGCTCAGGAGAAAGCTTCTCATGAGAGCCATAGGCAGCATCCGCACTGGAAGGACCATGCAGGAACCACGCTCATGCTCCCAGGTGTGCCACTTCACACACCCCACCGTGACTCCAGGCCCGTTTTTCTGATACCTGCCGACAAGAATCCTCAACTGGCGACCAGCTTCACTTCAATAAGATGACACATTTTTGTGACCTTATCTGCTTTCTTACTTGTTATTCCCCAAACTAGAACTTCTTCCCATAACCATCAAATTCCTTCTGGTCCCCTTAACACCACTGACTGACACGCCAGCTCTCTTCCATCGAGGCAGCACAGCGAAGTGACAGAGAGGTCTAAGTGGTGTTAAATACTTAGAGACAGTAGCACCAAACATGATTTACCTCCTTATTGGGAGTACTTGCTGCACCATTACCCATGAATCACTGAGTTGTTACTCTTATTTCCAGTGCTGATACTTTGACACCCTAATAAAGGAGGGAATTTATGTCTCTGAAAGTTTGCCACATAGTAGATGGAAAAAACCTACAGATATAAAATATCAAAATTGAGATTTTAATCACAGAAAAACAGAAAAATGGAAAGAAGCCATCTCTGGAATACCACTATCTTTGCATTTTCATGCTCATGTATCCTTACATGTTATTCCATATAAAGGGCTTATTATACATGGCAATTTTTACAGCACTTTAAAAAGTGGACAACGGTTCTGCATCTCCCTGATGGCAGAAGAAACTATATATTTCAATTACACTTCCATTAAATTCAGGCCATTTTTGTTGTTCTGGATAAGCACTTTGGGGCTGTGAGTCTGGAAGTTGGAAAAAATAAAAGGAACATGCAAAAAAGAAGTGCAAAAAGGGCGACCTTTTGACTGAGACTGTCCAAAATAGTAAGTCATACTTCCTATCACACAATGCAGTTAATGAAGAAGTAGATTGGCGAAGCCAGATTGCTACAGAAGCAGTAACTTCTGGGGGAAGAGGTTGCAATTTATGGTCTCTTATGTCTGCGAGGGCTTTGCCCCAATGCGGCAATCATGCCTGCCCTGCAATGCAGAGTCCTGGCAGGTTAACTCTTTCCCATATTAGAAACTGTTTGAGAAATTACTAGATTGAAATATCTGTATTGTGAGAAATAACAAATTATGCACTTAAAAATGATTCTCCTACACCTCTTTTTTTTCCCTGCAGGATAATTTCAAAACGAGTCAGGCTAACTCTTCGTGCTCTAGAGTTCCTTAGTCTTGTGAATTTAGCTCAGGTCAGTTCTGAGAGAGACACTGTCCAACCTCATTGACAAGACCCAATAGTCACCCTGAGCCCTGGCTTTGTCAAGTACAACCAATTAGATATCAAGGCTGACTGGGGATAGGAGCCTTGGGGTTATGCTTTTTATTCTCATATAGTGTAACATTTTGTTGGAAGAAAAGGAGAGGACAAAAAAAAAAAAAAAGCATGCTACCAATTTGTGAAGAAGTCAAAAACTTCTTCAAAGTCAAAGGACCCCAGAAAAATAAAGGGCCGCATCTGACCAGTAATTTTTTTTCTTTGATTAGCGATGACTTACAAAGCTTCAGCTCAGTTCCCAGCTGCTGGCTGAGTTAGCAGGAAAACAGGCTGCAGGGAGAAAGAAGCAATTAAATAACAACCTCTCATGGCTGTTTTTTGTCAGAGCAGGTCTCTGCTATACAGAGCTTCACTTAACACACTTCAGGTCTGTTCTCCATATAGGTCAACTGAAATGAATGGGATTTTTGCAGAAGTAATGCTACTGTGAGCAAATCTACAAGAATTCACTATTTGCTTATTTATTTTTACTACCAAAAATCCCCAAAACTCTATTTGATGCCCTGGTTTTGAAGAATTCCCCACACACAGACTAAATTATATTAAAAATAGTCAAGATTATTTCCATGTTTTTTCAGCACCTTTCAAATCCTGAACCCAAAACTGAACTGAATTCTCTCTGGCAAATAATGGCAACCCAAGAATCCTAAACTCATTACTTAGCAATTTTTACTTTTACTATTTTATAGCGCGCCTCACATACACCTTACAGATTTCTCAGGAAGCCCTATGTGATTAGTGCAATGCAAAAATTACAACCTCCTCTTACTTGTACATCTGTTCTCCGATATATGCAAAACTGCTAACACAGCCCTGGCATAACAAAGTGTAGGCAACAGGAGAATAAGACCTATTGCTGCTAAATCTTAGCTGGCAGGAGCACAGAGGAGAACCACCATGTAGAAACAGATCCTGTGCTAAAGCTTGGCGATTTACAGGTCTTGTGTGTAATCAACTTACTTATATTTTACTCTTCTCATTTATGTTATGGAAGGGCAGATTTTGGAATGCTACAGGATATCTTTTCTGCGTATAGTTTTAGAGTCTTGCTCGCTGCCACAGAAGTAACCAAGAAGCCAGGATCACTTAAAAGGGTGTAAAACTTCCAAAGGTAAAGAAGAAAGTAACAGGAGAAGAAGAGAGTTTACAGCCAGCATGTTTTTTTTTTTTTTTTCTTTTCATAGTAAGAAAGAGATTCTCTTTGTTTCCCAGTTTAACGAGACTGGGACAGACTTTCCACAGGAAGAAAGAGAGGCATGATTTCACTAAATTCCTGGAACTAATCCATTTTACCCTAGCAAAGGATATGTCCCTAGACTCTTGGTTTCTGATCCACGAGAACAAAATAAGGTCCTATGTGATTAAGTAATTAAAAAAAAAACCTACTTTAATGTTCAGTAAATACTGTAAATCTGGTTAAGCCGACAAAACATTACCTCGTTTGCAAAAAATGACTCATATAAGCACTTTCGGTGTTGTCTAAAAGAGAGAAATTGCTTTCTTTTCCCTGTTTAAATTTGCTGACACAGTTATACATTGACTTGTTTATTATGCATGTCTATTTTGGGTGCCTATTTTAAAATATTATTCTTAATAGAAGTATTCTAATTATTTTCTGTTCTCGGTAGATCAGTGGTCCAGGAGAGGCACTGAATATGCTGAAAGACCAGTTATTAGTAACTTTGGATGACTTTCAAAGAGACTGCCAGAAATTGCCAGGTTTAAATCAATTAAAGTGCCAGGTGCTGACCATCTCCCTGTATCCTTAGCAAAGGATATATTCTGGGGCTTTAACAGTTACTGGTAACACGCTCAGACCATCTTTGAAGACCTTATGAAGAGCTTCATAATACAGGATATTTGATTTACTGTAGTGTAATGCAAATAGTGGTGGTTGTCTATCATATTCTCTTCACTGTATCAGATCTTCACTATCAGCTTTATTATGAAACTAATGATATGTTTGGTGTTATATCTAGTATGCACAGGATGCTCCTGTTCCAAGAAATCTCTCTCAAACATGCATGCTTTTGTTTCAGGTTTTTGTAAGAGAAAGAGAACATACAGTACTATCAAAATCAACAAAATTATATATCTAACCAAAATAGTATGACAAATGTGTCACAGCACTTAGGAATAATGCATGCATTCAGAATCACGAAAGTTTAGGGCATCAGTGGCACTTGAGATTTAATTTATTTCCAGAAACATGTTAGGTATTAAGTAGAATAAGCACATTTTACTCACCCGGATATCAGGGGGATTGCCAAGTGTGCCAATACAACTAGATTGGGCAACTGCCTACTATGTTGGCAATAAACATGAGAGATGGGAAGATAGGTGGGAACACAGGAGATAGGAAAGAGGAGCTCTCAGGAATGCCTGGTCTTCTCATTCAGCTTGGAAGAGTTCCTCGCTATTTACTGTAGCAGAAGTGTTATATCCACATGCATGCCTCCACCCACCCAAAATATAAGTACCACATTGTCTAGCGATGCAGAATCTGTGAACTTCTAAGATGTATAAAATTTGATTTGTAAATTCAAAAATTTCACTCTAAACTCTCCATATACACTGTAGGGTCCTGTACTCTATTTCTTGAACCTCATTAAAAAAGGTGCTGTTACGCAGACAATAACTAATTGCTATACTGATATTTATAGGCATCTCTGCACCATAAGAGAGGTTTATGCAGTCTAAACAGATGATAAGCAGGTTATACTTCCTGATTCTCCCATTACGTCACTTACCTCTTATTTTTACAAGAGTCTTTAAGAAACCTATTATGGCTCTGCACACATGGCTTGAGGGAAAATGCCTGTGTTGCTGCACTGGGCTTTTCTGAATGGCAGTTGTAACTACCCTCTCAAAAAAAAATTCATCTATAAAATCTACTGTCTAGATTTTTCTATGCCCTGTTAAGTGGAATATATTTAATCTTTGAGAAAGTAAGAAAGCATGCCAATAGACTAAGTGTGGTTGAAACATGCAGTATTTATTTTGGACTCTTTTTGCAATAAGGATGCTAATTTGAGAGACTGGCCATGGCACAAGCAGCAAAAGAGAAGGAAAAAGTGGTGTGTTACTGACACGGAGGCCAATTTCTGGTATGCTTTTCAAATAACCTACAGCTGGCACACGTACATCCTCTTTTGATTTACGAACTGAAGGGCTATAATTTTTCTTTTACATATCCTTTTGATTTTTTTTCCCACCACCATCACACCCCTCCAAGCAAAAGAAGCGAAGAAATTGCAACGACGCCTAATTCTATACTGTTTCCTGCCACCACCGCTTCACCCTTCTCAAACCAAACCAATTGAAACTTCTGCTTCAAAAGAATCTTTCGCCTAACGTTGGCTTATATAATGCCAGCCTGTCAAATGAGCCAACTACTTCTTTTTTTATCTTATTGATCTGTGAAGCCCAAACATATTATACTGTGCACGTTTGAGTGAAGAATGAATAAAAGGTGAAGCATATGAACGCTCTGCCCAAACTGCAGGGATACACTTTTAGAGCAGTGTGAAAGGATTTAGATGTGTGACTTCCAATTACCTTAATGGCAGCCATCTGGTTCAATCCCAATGCATCACTCTGAAATCCTACCCCATACTGCATGTAAGTAATGTAGTAATTTGCAACAGGCCATCTCTATTGGCCAAGAGCTAAGAAGGGATATTTTGGAAAAAGACTTTGCATTTATCCTACCACCAGGATAATGATTGTGCCTGGAACAAAAACAAACAGAAAAAGAAAGTCGTACCGATCTCTCTGCTCTCTCCCTTATTCTACTTTCACTGCAAAAAAGACTCTTCTTGTCAGCCACCTGGGTACATATTTAATGTGGCCAATTCCACAGGGAAAGGTACTATTTCAGATAAGTTACTCAGTAATTTCAAATAATCCCTGAAATTGGTGTCTCAGATTAAAGCTTTTCTCACAGTGTTTGTCCAGGAAACACAGAGCAAACTACACTTGTCAACAGCATATGTGATCTCACCTTATTACAAAGTCATGGCTATCAATCTCCTTTCCACATCCGCTGTCCAGAAGGATGCCAGAATTCCCAACAACTGCACAGGTTTTAAATCGACGATTCTTCATGGGGGAAACCTCAGGGAGGAGGCTGTGCAAGTCCTGCGAGATGTTCAGTGTGCGACGCCTGTCCAGCACGTAATGGATTACATCTCCTGGCTTGAAGCTGCTTTTGACCACTGAGACATCCCTTTCAGCATCCAAGAACCGAAGGATGTTCTTCCTGTCAGTAAACAGAAAGGCAGAGGTAAGACTCAGCACTCAGCCCTCACATAGAGCTTACATGGCAGTAGCAGCAGCACCAGGTTGAGGGCAGGCAGCTTCAGTTGGAACAAGGTCATCTTCCACACTCTGCAAAAGCTAAAGCAAAGCTGTTAGGGCAGAAATCAAAGGCTCAATTACAGTATTACCTGCAAAAGTGATAATGTATAGAGCTTATCCATGTCATACACATAAACGTACTGACAGACCAACGGACGATGACTCTAAAACTTGGAGCACTGTTTTTGATTAATATTTTACAAAGCTTTGCACAGAGCCAAACCTATATGCATATATTTAAAAATAAAGACAAAATCAGAGCAACTGGTTTTCCTAAAAAATATATTAGTCAAAAGATGGAGTTTTATGAGCTAAAGAATATATGCTTCACCATACTCTTCTTTCTCAAAGGCCAGTTTGGTTCAGCAATGACCATGTTTTCCTTTAGATTGCTATTTCACTACAAGAATAATGTATTTAGCTCTGCTTAAACTTGCTTCTAATTAACTGAAGGCTCAGCCAAAGTTATCCCAATTAACTTGAAATAAGAACACCCTCAGTCTTTTGCACCCATTTAACAAAATCAGCTTAAAACTGCGCTGCAAATTGAAGGGCTGCAGCTTAGCATGCGTCTTGGCTGTTAGCTGAGTGCAGAGCAGCGCTTTTTGGGAACTCTTATCATCACTCTAAATCAGTTTAGTCCAATCCCTTAGCTTGAGTCTCTGCAATTAAGCATTTAAACAGCTAACCGGGGTTTAGCTGCTCATGATCAAGCTACCAGATAGCACGGATCCAGGGGATGGGGTAATTAAGCACTTGTACTCTCCCAGTTCACAGTAAACAGCAGGTGAAGCATGTCTGCTTAAATGTCAACTGAGGATGCTAAGTCACAGCAATTTGTACCTGTTTGTGAGGTCTAGGAGGAAGGATTAAAAAATTAGAAAAAAAGATAAGGCTCTTTAAATTCACCAGCTCACAACAGGCATCCTCAAGACAGTGGTTCAGCATGGACTGGTGCCGACACCAGCTGCGTCGTGCATTTAGTCCTTGCTGTTACAAGCTGGAAAGGACCTCGGCTGCCACCACAGACTCCTCGGCTGGAGACTGTGAATGACCCAGACTCGCACAGCACATTGATATTTTCCACTGGTGTCAGCAGGTGGGAGATCGTTCAAAAACACAGTGTTTCGTTGAGTAAGAGGATGCTATTTTTACGCAATCATTTTTTTGAGCAGAACTTCCTTAGATGCGACCAAAACAGGAAGAACTGGTGACTAGACAGAGCGCTGTGGCGGGGAACCACCCTGGCTAGCAGCGGAGAGGGACAAGCATTGGGGAACCATCCTGGCTGGCATCGCACTAAGAGGAGCAGCAGACACCCCCGGAGCCCAGTCAGCCCCCGGGGCTGCATGCAGGACCAGCTGCTTGCAGCTCCTCACGTAAACACTTGCCCTGGGACCAACCTTGCCTGCTGTAGCGGAAGTGAAACATGATAAAAACTTTGTTTTCAAGTATTTCCTCTCTCTTCTCAAACCATGAAGGGGGAAAGAATAAGAGAAGAGCTCCTTTCTGCAGCTACTGCATGGATAAAGCGGCACCAGGGCAAGGGTGCTCGTGCCAAGGCTGGCGAGGGTCTTCCAGGAGCAAAGCAACGGGGAGGATA
The DNA here is from genome assembly GCA_032275445.1 of Crypturellus soui. Lineage (NCBI taxonomy): Eukaryota > Metazoa > Chordata > Aves > Tinamiformes > Tinamidae > Crypturellus > Crypturellus soui. Next base: position 2,758,763 of record JAUBNY010000645.1, on the reverse strand, counting down.
TTCAAGCCTCAAGCGCTTAAAGCTTTTGGCAAGTGGCATACAAGACCAGGAAAGACATTTCCGAAAAGCACAATAAAGTTTCCTCCTCAGCCGGCAAGTTCAAGTGGACTTAAAAGCCTCGTGGGCTTGATAAGCCTCATTTTGTGGGCACCCTTTAACAGATGAATACATAAACAGCTGTAGAATGAAAAAGAGACGGAAAGAAGAGATTGACTGATCCTACAGTATTGAAAACAAGTGAAAATATTAAATAACCAAGACCAGAGCCATTGTGTGGAGAACCGGGCAGATGCACCAGACCCCGATGGCAGCAGGGAGTTCTTTGGGGCTCCCCCTCACAGCTGCCCTTTGCCGAGATTCAAAAGGACAGAAAAGTTACCTGCAATGTGGACAGACCTGTTATTTTTACTTGTTATTATGTGTGGTAGCAAAGGGGAAATGCTGGTGTAGACACAGAGCAGCTCCCATGTTATTTTAAAACACAAGAAACTGCAGTGCATTAGAGAAACAGTGATGAAAAATAAAAACCTTGGCTTCCTCTATTAACCTGAGGAGAGCAAATGCTGCCTGCACATTACTACACAGCTGCTTAGGCTCGGAAAAGTCTTCCACCGAGTTTCAAATGGAGATGGATTAAATTCAGGTATATGAGCCATCATTAAGAGAGCTGAAATTTCAAAAATGCCTAAGGGATTTATTTTTCCTTAAAACCTTGAGATGGACAGAAGTCACTGAATCTTAGTATGGTCCCACATATCCAAGAGCATATTTTTAGCTGAAGCTGTGAGGTTTACCATACAATGGTAAGCGTAGGACCAGTTGTTGGAGGATGTGTGAGAATCCCTGTGTCCATGTGAGATGTGCAATAACCGTTGCATTAAAATATTCTTAATTGATCCACTTGACTGTGTCCAAATATTTTTAATCCTGGAAGAACCATGATTCAGCGTGCAGATGTCTGTGCCATTGTTTTAAGTTCTTCTCTTCCCCCGACTCACGCGTAGTGCAGAGATGCTGGCACTTGCCCTTACCACCTGGTGCTAAGGGGAAAATTACACTAAAAGATACGAAAGCAAAATAAGGGTAGACCATACCTGTGTTTCTTGGTCAGTATGGATGTTGGTTAGGAATAAAAGAAGTGCTAATTCACACTCAGAAACTCCATGGCTCAGTTAGAGAAGGGAAAGGACAACATGATTTTCAGTGAAACTTGAAGCAAAGATGCTGTATGGAAGGAACCTCTGCAAGCACAAGCCACACAATAAAACAATCTGTTTTTCTGAGGCAGGATTAAAGCTTTCTTTTGATGAACAAAACCGTCCCGGGGTGCGGCCGGAGCCAGATGTGGGCAGGTGGCCACAAGGGTAGTGGGGCTGACGGGAGCCCAGCAGCTGTTTGCAACCTGCGCTACGGCTCTCGGAAACACAGTGCCACAAGCTGCGGTTGACCTGGGCTTGTTTTGATAAATAGAAACAGATGTTCGAACTGCTCAAGCGCCGAGTGCAACGCCTGGTTATCTGATGAAGCGATTTAAGTGATACCACCACCTTTGCATAGCTCTCCAAAAGATATAAAGATGTCACCACATAGCCCCAGAATAATACATGTTTTCTATTTATGCGCACAACAGTCTTTGCACTACACAACAGCATCATCCTGCAGCAACCTCTCCCACAACTGCCACAGAATCGCTTGCATTAGGGAGAAAAAACAAACAAACAAACAAAAAATCACTTAAGTATTTAACTTCTAGGAACAAACATTTTTATGCAAACGTCCAAGCAAGGCAGTGCTGGAAAGACTCCTCTCACGGGTCTGCAATCCATTTTTCTGCCTCCCTGTCCTCCCCAGTGCAAACTGGGGTCACTCCTGCAGTACCAAAAGCCACTCCATGCACCATGCACGTGGAGAACTGACAATCATCAGGTAATAAAGCCTTACTCTGCAGAAAGAGCCTTCACACACTTGAGACTACAAACCCTCTTTTTTTAAAACATAATGTGTGTTTTTTAAGACCTCCGAGCCTTTCTGCTGCTCTCTTGCGGACTATCCCCGAGGGTTTCACACAGGCCCTTCCACACTCCGATTTGACGGGGATTCACCCCGCGCTCCACGGAGCCCGGCTGCTGCCCTTCGCACTCCGTCCGGGCTGCAGGAGGCGCCTCAGCTCAGAGTCACCGAGGGACACCCCTCGGGTGAACACGCGGACGATTAGGAGCCACTTTCCCTGAAGAGGCGCTCCAGAAACTACCTTTGGGCCAGGGGAACGGAGCGCAGGTCAAGGTGGCGCCGCGTACAGCCCTGCCTGCGTCTCCGAGACAGCTCCGAGGAGGACTGTAGCTCTATGCTCCCGCGTGCCCCAGGCTCACCTCGTCAGCTCTACACAGACACCCTAGACATACCCCGCCTCAAAGCCGCCGTGCTTTGCGACTCTGCTTGCCCTCAGCATCTGAGGAGAAACACATATGAAAAGTGAAGCCGTGTTCGCAGGCTTGAGCAAGAGAGAGGCGCACAGCTTGGTGTGATTAACCATCCTTCCTTCACAGTATTTCCTTCCTATGTGCTCTCTATACGCATTGACCACAAGAAGGCTTTTAATAAACTGACACCAGTTAGGACTTTGAAGCACAGTTTTAGCTCTTTCAGCTCAGTTCTCCTGAACATGCTCTTTATGTGACGACAGGGAGGACTTTTCATGTGCTATGAAAACAGGAGATCAATGACTTCTTGTTTTTGTAAAGAACCGCTGAATACTGGAAGGCTAAAGGTTACTTGCATCCCAGTATTTTTATTTGCTCTGTAATATACATAACCAGACCAATATACAACCAGGCAGTGTTCTTACTGAGCACTCCTCCAGACCAACCTGAAGGAGATACTTTCCAACTTTGGTGAACACTGCACACAGGTTTCCACTTGCCACTCTAGCAAGATCACCAAACATATATTTTTCCTCACTCTGGCCATGCCACTGATCTTCAGCCATATCACAACAAGGAAAGGAGGGCTTGGAAAACCAGCGTGCTTGGCCGCTGCTTAGCTTGAGGACATATCGTAGATGATTCATACCATCTTGCAGGACAAATAACGACAACAATCTGAGCCCTTCTGTGAGGGAAGTCTCTTTTTTTAACTCCTTTAAACAAAGCTGTTAACATATTACAAGTTCTCATACTTCTCTGTCAGGAAATCTCCACTCAGCAAGTTCTCAGCCACATCACAAACAGATAAGCACATCCCAGACACGCACAGGGTTTTTTTTTTTTTCATTTCGTTTTGCCTTCCTGCGATTCAAAATCTTTATCCGTTCCTTCCAATGCAAATACATTCACCAAAAGAAGAGGAAAAAGAAAATCATGTGCTAAGCTTTGATGGCTGCATTTCACAGAGACCACAGAGGTGCTTGCATGGCACTAGCCCTGCCCTCAGCCATCTCTGTTCTGAAAGCTGCCATTTTAGGATGATTATAAGTTTTATGAAATGTCTGTATGCTGTACATTAATGTGTTCACAAATTGTTTCTCCACTGCTAAGTAGTGACAAGCTTTTATACAGTCTTCAAAGGTGCTATTTTGTTGTTTTATTATTATGTTTCTCTCTTGCCAGTATTTGCTATGGCAAACCTCACACCACAATTCAAACTATTCATATTAACAGTTGCAATCATAGAGCATGAATCATCTTCATGATCTACCCAGCGCAGGAAATGTACTCTGGAGGACCCAACCATTAGTCTCAACATAAGAACACCGCAGGAGGTTGCTGTGTACATTTAAAGTTAGTCTTGATAGCTCTACAGGTGTAAAAATATTTACAGCTAAGATGTATTTCACTGCTGTGACAGGGAAGAAAGTCGTACAGCAAACCTCCTGCAAAACCGAAAGAAGAGTGCATGTTGTTTAGTCAGCACAGGAGCGGGACACACAGTACAGAGGGGTGTTTGTGGTTTCTGCAAGGAAAGAAAACGTGCCCAACTCCCCTCTCTCACGGCTGAGGAGAATATCCGTGTGTGCCATGCGTGGAGAGGACCTGCACCAGGTGCTAGAGCTGGTTCCCTGCTCAAATTGTGGCCCTGTGTTATTAATCTAAAGTCTTGTATTGGATCAGTGAAAACACCTCCTCCTCTGATCTGCTGTCCATGCGGATAGCTATTTCATCCCAAAAAGAGATCAAGGCAGGCATTTAAGTAACCTCAACTTTACGCACTCTACTATCCAGAAAAATCTCTGTGCTGACCAACTGGGATCTTAACTGACAAAACTGGTGTACGGGATTCACGTTTTTCTTCACTTACTTAAACAAAAAATACCCTTTACTATGTTTTTAAAAATGGCCAAGTAATTACATCTCAGTGTTTCTTACAAGCACATTTATAGAGTGAGAGAACTTTCTGATCCCCCAACAGTAAGAAGAAAAATGGTTTGTTTTTGAAATTCATTTTTTTTGTAGAGCGAGGCGATATGAATGTAGCAAGAAGCTTTTAAAAAAAAAGTACTCTGTGTTTGACTTGAAATGATACTGTTTGCTTTTGAAATAGGCAAAAATGAGCATCTCAGAAGTATCCCAAACTCCCATTTCTCTCTTAACTTTACCTAAAGAGTCTCTGCCATATTAGCATTTGTTTTTTGTTTGGCTTGAGCAGCAAAATATATTGTCTTTAAATGGTTCTGAAATATACGATACTTAATTCTTCACCAAAATGGGATGACTGAGAAGTGTTATTATAGGTTTCCGCTTCTCTGAACAACTTCCAAAACAAATTTACATCAAAAGCAAATTGGTACACTGTTTTATTCTCCTGTCAGAACTATACTTTACGATTTGAGTTTCTGACACTTTTCAAGTTACTACATGTCCACCTTAAACTGTTGGTTATGGCCACCTAAATCTTAAATGTTGTTATTGATGTCATAATTCTGCTTCTTTCCCCTAAATTATCTTGGGGAGGAAATTAGATTTTATGCAACAACCACATGCCGGTGAGACGGGGCACGTCTGTGCCAGGGTCTTGGCAGCAACAGCAGCCGAGGCTGCTCCTCAGCTGCACTTTAGTGAGTGAGCCAGGGGTGCCCTGACTCAAGCCCAGGTGCTGGGGGCACAGCTGAACCCCTGGCTCCCTCATTCCAGGGCACACAGGTGTTTGGAACCACACAGAACACCTTGAGCTTGCCTGGCTTCCCGGACAGAGCATCAGTGGTAGAAATTATTGCTGCTACCCAAAACCTGCTGCTCTTTTCCTTCCCATCGCAGGTGGTCTGGGCTGCCTCTGCCCTTGCTCAAGAAATCCAAGAATTTCAAGAATTGCCACTGCTCCACAGATTACTTTCACTACAGTTTTGTAACACACAAGTCATTCCCCAGCTACCAATAACTTCTGCTTGCTTTGGAAGGAAGAACGTAAAAGAGGAGGCGTAAACCCAGAAGCCCCTTTTTCAGAGAGGTCATGCCTATCACACACAGAAGCATCACCTTTTTAAGGATTTCATAAACTGCCCTCTAATGGATACAGCATCAAAGAAAATCAAAATCAGTGACATAAAACCACATTTTAATTAGATCAAATTCCTACCCCAGCTGTAAAACAGTGCTAAGATTCAGAAGATCAAAAATTCACCCTGCTATGCCTTTGCTGCTGGAAAATAACTACTTTTGTATCACCTTGCACGGGGCACAATGGGCTCAGCCCTCCATCCCACTAATCTGAGCTCCACAGCCTACACACCCTGGATGTCCTCCTCTGATGGCGGTGGCAAGCCAGTGGTGGTTGTCCCGATGCAATGGTTAGGAAACACCAAAACAAAATTTTGATGTCACTCCCCTGAACTCTGCTCTTTTGTCTGCTGCCACGAGGACCTGAGACTCCTCCTGGCCTCCACAGTCAAGAGATGGAGAAATGCACCTGGTGGAATGTCATGTAGAATAGCCATGGATGTCCAGGGTAGGGGCCATGCACCAAACAGCCCCTCTCCTGGCCTCTAGATATAGGTCATCTCCCTCAGCTCTTTTCAAAAAACAGAGTAATACAGGTACTTTCAAGATATTTACATCTGTCCTACTTTAAGCAGCTAGACTAGGAGGAGATGAGATCATCTCCTAAAAGCACCAATTCCTCATCATCAGCTGGAAAAAACATGAGACAACCAGCTCAAGACAGACACACATAATATAGACATTGTCCTGAAGAGACAGACTGACATAACATGATGAAAAGTTGTTATTTATTCTTGGGAAGGGCAACCATACTTCACAGCTTGATATCATTGAGTATTCAGCATTTAACACTGCATCTAGACCAGTGCAAAATTATATAACATTCAACCTCCAAGAGTGAATCAAATGACAAAGTTTTCTAGACCAGAAGAACCACAGGCAATAGTGACATGGAAGGAACTTGGAGCCACTCACCTTATCTCCAGTACCAATGAGGAATTGATTTTCCAACCTTCTACAGAGTGCTGGAAGATTGAGGAGCCACCCTTTCGAGTTATTTTATCAGAGCTATTGATCATTGATCTACTCAAACTCAGCTCACCATCTCTGCAATGCAACACAGAAAAGACATAGTTATGTTAAGGCTGGTTCTAGTACGAAGTAATTCAGATCACAAGCACCAGGGATACCACCTTTTCATCCACAACAAAATGTAGCAATTAGTTCCCTTCTCACCCACTCCATTCACTAAATGAAATAAACTCTACCCATGAGAAATTTATGGGACATCTGTATCTAATACTTTAATATTTTATCTATTTCCTTTTTATAGTTTTATTACAATAAACAAAAATTACAATAAACTCCAAACTGTAGCAAGCTGTAAGAAAGTAAATCAGATCAGGTCTGCCTCAGTATATGTGTGATTGTGCAGACTGTGCACTCCTATGTCCCAAACTTTCAGTATTAGAGCTAAGAATTAAGACTTAACTCTCACTCCTTCCTCCAACAGTTTCTTGTGTTATACAGAAATGCTCTCATTAACTTTCGTTGCTTCCTACCTGTATTAGTAGGCTTCCACTCCAGGAATTTTGGAACTTCAGGGTACACAAAACATAGAATTTCCCTAGGCTTTCCTGAAACACAAGGCCAGACAGCCTCAGCTGTCTACTATTCACCATACATTTTGGTAGGGTGAACTTAGAACATGAAAATCACAGTAAACTGGGGCTAATGATCACTGAATATCTGGTAAAGAGCCATGAAGCTACCAGCCACAACCCTGTCAACCCACAGGGCCACACAAGTCTAACAGGAACACTAAAACTCTGCAAGCAGGTCTCATGTCTTAGGTCTAAAATCTGTTCTATCTCCATATGTGCAACCATACTGTTTCCATTTATACACCAGGGCAACATTCAGCTCTCTGAGTTCAAACATAGCTGTTTAATCCATAATTGTTTAATATATCACACTCCTTGGGTATAGCATCCTGCCATGCAGGATGTCTCACATCTGAGATGCACAGTGCAGTAATATCTAGAAACCTCTTTCTTAACAAAGAGAAGCTTCCCCAGAAATTCTTGACTTCCAAATAGGATTTCTGATCAGGAGACATTTGATCACCAAAATGGAGCATGAAAGCTGTTTTGTTACAGTCTCCAGAAGAGACTACAGGCTTTCTAGGGAAATGCCAATTTTGGTTTCCCCGTCTCTCTAAGTGCTTAGAGCACAACATGATCCTGTTCCATTGTGAGTGCTACTACAATATTATTACAGTAGATAAAAGTATCAGCATTTGGTAGATTATGCAACAGATTAAACTAGAACTAAGCTGCAGTAGTTCTAGTAGGGGCATTAACAAGTTTAAATTAACAAAACTGGTACCTGGTGTTGCTCTGCAAAGAACGCCGCGATTGCAAAAGCTCCTGCAAGTAGCAAGTTGTTTCACTCGAGAATTCTATCAAGGGTTTTACACTTCATTCAACAAAATAGCAATAATGAATAGAAATGCGCGCACGCACGCACAACCACGAAGCCCCCCGTGCCCGCCGTCCCCCCGGGCAGCCCGTCACCGCAGCGGGGACCCGCTCGCAGAGCTGCGAGTGCCACCTACTGAGCAGCCAGCACCGCCGGGCAGCGCGGGATCGGTGCGGGGCCCGCGCGGGTGCCCAGCGCTCCCGCTCCGCCAGCCCCACCGCCAGACGGGCACGCGCTGCCGGGGTCACCGCGCTGCGGAACTAGCGCGCAGCTGATAGTCGCCTGTCAAGGTGCTTACTTTCCTGTTCAGTGGGCAAGTTCATCCTTGTTTGAGTACCCAGAACCGTTAGGAATAGGTCTCTTGCCTATAATCTTCTGCAAGAGCCCAGAGCGTAGGCACCCGAAGGAAAATTACCCAAAGGCATCAAGGGAAGCTCACAGGGCAAGAGAGCTTCGGAGGTGGCTCTAGCGGAGACGGAGCAAAAAGTTACCCGTCGGACACTTTAACAGCAAAGCAGGTGACAAAATTTAGCAACAAATTACATTCCAAGCAGCTGAAGTACTCAAGCATTTGAAACGTGGGTGTCTCGAGTATTCACAATTTACATCTGCTACGAACTATGTATAAGGTAGGGAAAAACAATCCTAAATTATCTCCTAATGAGCTGAAAGAAGATCCTAAGCACTTTGTGTTAAAGCTCTACTACTGACATGGAAGTGTTTGCTTACACGCCCCTCTCACTCTTAGTGGTAGTTTAATTTTCATCAAAATAATGTTAAGTGATGCAGAGAAAAGCTCAATTTACACCATATATATGTGTATATATATATGTTCTTCAAGTAAGAATAAAATAAACTGCTTTGCATCTTCTAGAACTGCAGCAAATCTCACCGATGTCAATAAAAAAACTGCTGCTGCTAAAAGTGATGGCAACTTGTGGATTATGGTGCCAACCTCAACTCTGAACTACCTTGCTTTGCTGACCAACCAGACCACCATAGCAAGACCATCTCTTACCCTGAATACAGCTCATAAGAATAAAAAAAAAGGTCTTAGAGCTTTAGAAAGCATACTTTCCATCAGCAGGATATAATGCAGTTTAAGACCATATTTCATGTAACGCATGAGTTTCGTTCATTGAACAACGATGGATAGGACAGCACAGCCAGTTAAAGAACCACATGCTTTTCCAGTCTGAGAGACTTTGCCGTAAGAAGCATGAGATACTTCAGGTGCGCAAGTTGCAACAAAGTGACTTTGTTTCCCTGAGCATCCCATCAAAACCAGCCAAGGCTCCGAGACTTTCACTGGAAGCACCGCTGGCACCGCGCACAAAGTTTCACGGACACCAGCGATGTCCAGACACCGCTAATCAGCCTGGCTGCAGCAGCTCTATCAGCACGTGCAGCTACGCCTAGAAAAAGCTTATTTCGCTTCAGGTCACACTAAAGCACCGGCTCTTTTAATACCGTGTAGATATTGGCAAATACAACATACTATAATCATAAGCGGGAGGCGTCGTTTGGATTTTTTTTTTCAAGTGTCTACCATTAATTTCTGAATCATTTTAGCGATGTGTGAGATGCGGGACGGCGTCACGAAACACGAGTGCCTACAGCTAAGGCTACCGCTAGCGCTAGTCCCGCCGCGCCGCCCCGCGCTCCCGGCGCGGCGGCAGCGCCGTCCCCGCGCGCGGAGCCCCGCGTGGCTGCAAACCCAACTTCTTCCCGGGATAGCTGCGAGTTCGGCCGAGG
>JAUBNY010000645.1:2729707-2744976 GCA_032275445.1 Crypturellus soui | reverse complement strand
GAAAGAAAGAAAGAAAGAAAGAAAGAAAGAAAGAAAGAAAGAAAGGAAGAAAGAAAGAAAGAAAGAAAGAAAGAAAGGAAGAAAGAAAGAAAGAAAGAAAGAAAGAAAGAAAGAATACAGAAGAAATATTTGTGTGGAGAGATTAAAGGGACTGGGAATTGATAGGGAAGGAAAGAGTTATGTATCAGGTCCAGTAGAATTAATGGTAGAAAAACTGAGTCAAGAATGGGACATGAGACCATATGCATGGAAGAGTGTGACTTATTCAGACCACATGAAAAGCTGAGGTTGTGAAATACACACAGTTGTATTTGTTTTTTTGTCTAAATTTGTCCAGATTTGTCCTAGCCAAATTAAAAAATATGTTTTTAAAGGAAGAACAGAATATTTGCCTTAAATTGCTGTGAAACCTATGTTTCCCATTGTGGTGTGGATACAAGTCTCTTCTGGAGGCTGCCCCCCTGCAGAATATATACCATTGCTCAGCAAGGAGCCTGCTCTTTATTTATAAGTTTCTTATTTGGTCAAATTAATAAAACTCAAGAGAATTCCTGGCTCATTTTAAATCTGGCGGTTCAGCAGCATGTAAATTACAAACACAAATAAAGCATAACTAGATCAAAGCATAACTAGATCTCCAGAAAATCCTCCTCCTTCTGATGCCACCAAACCTCTGCCTCTTCATTTGGTAACAGGAATAATGCCTTAAGCAATGTGGTGACTTCAGGTCAGGGAAGCATTCCTGATTAACTACTGGAGCTAATCAAGAAAACTTTCACCCTGTCCAGCCCCTGAGACTCTCCTCACGAGTCATGAGAATATAGAGAGTTTAAGAGGCCTGTGCATACCTTCTTAGGACACTAAGGACCTGTCCACATTGTAGGCGACAAGATGAAGAAGGACCACTGCCATGTATTAGCATTGGGATAATCCTAATGTTTCGTGCTTGTAGTGAAGCCCAGGTCCAAAGTGCAGCTGCATGTCCTGGGATATCTGTAATGTGGCTGCCTTGAATCTGCTCCATCATGAAGATAGCTGCAGACTCATGGTCCCAGCAGGAACTCCCATCAACCTGGTCTGAAGTTTCACCTCCTGTTTCATGACCAGAGGCAGGAGGTGAACACAAGATAGGAAATGGCCTTCCTCACTGGAGTTAAGTCATGTTGTCAGCACAGCAGCTACCAGACCACTTTCTCCAGTTCTTAGTGCAGGTGGGAAGTTAAAGAAAGAAGCTGAAGACACATAATCATACTGGTCTTACACATATTCCACCTTGTGTGGTGGAATTTTTTTTTTCAAGTGAATAATGACAGTTATAAAAGCAAGGGAGATGCAATATTAAGTGACTTTTTCATTTATTTGAAAGGCTATACTTTAGTGTCATTTATTTATAACACTTCATAATTCACTACTGCGTGCAGAGCAATATATTTTCTAAACACACATTACAGTGAAAAGATAATACAGAATATTATTACAGGAATTTTCCATGTCTGAGAACTGGAAAGATATTTTCTTTTGCTTGTAAGTACGGTACATGGATTTGGGAGATTATACTATATTTTAATAACTATGAATGGTCTGTCAGTGAGGACCATCATTTTAGTAATATCTCGCAGCAGGACACCCACCTAGGCACTATAGATTTGGACCTAGGGAAAGAAGCTCTTTGTCTGAATTCATGACTGCAACAGGAGCCATTCAATCTTTGGGAACCAGCTCCCATTTTATTATTACTATTTCAATTTTGCTTAATTTAATGGTGGTTAAACTGTATATAGATACATATGACAAAATGACTTTCATTGTTTTGTGATAAAAAATGCACAAAAGAGCTTCCTACCTGCCTTCAGCTACATTTTGTTACTTATCTCTGTTTGACAGTAACACTTAGAAGCATTTAGTGAGATCAAGACTAGAGCTGCTCGTGAATGTTTTCTTTTTTCTCATCAGAAAACTGTAATTCAGAAACACTTTTATGGAAGTTTCAACAAATGGAATCATTCTCCAAGTCCAAAATTGAATTTCTGGTCTGAGGGAAAGGTCAGACTTAGCAAGAATGTAGTCTGTTCCATGCTCACCTGGCGTACACAGGATTTGGACTCAAATCCCTGTCAGAGAAGATTCTTTGGCTTCGTCAGTGATGTCTTCATCAGCAGCTTATAGACTCTATGGGCAGTGAGCAAGCAAGCCCTCCTTTGCTGTCAGCTAGGCTCCCTTGCACTAATCTCGCATTTGCTCCAGATAGGAGCAGGCGGGCAAGCTGGGACTGTGTAATCACTGACAGACATACTAAGTTTGTAGCACACTTCCTGCTGCGGAAGCCTGCTTGGGAAGCTTAATCTCAGCCTGTGTTGTTTTGATCAAATTCAGTTTTAATTGCTGTGTTCAGTGGTAGTCTCACTGTCTGATAAAAAATAAATAAAGATTCCATAGCCTAGTGCTGCAGACAGGGGAAAACCCCTGGTCTACCACATTACAAATAAGTACTAACAAGGTCTTTAAGCACTGAATTCTTCAGGGTAAGTCAATCCCTCTAAAGGGCAATAATCTCCTTGGTCCATAATATCCAAATGTCACGCAGGCCAGTGGACAGATATGTGAAGCAGAGCTGAGACTGAATATCTGACTCCATTAAAAGAACTGCTCAAATTTTGATTGACTTTTGTAGGGTAGGAGAGCACTCCATCTCTCTTGCCTCCCAGTCCGAAACTCCGCTCAAAATAGGAAGCCACTCATTGTAGCAAGAATGTATTAAGCAATGTAAGTAATTTTACTGAAGTAGATTGAGTTAAATACTACCTCTTAGGCTAAGAAGTTAAAAAAAAGTATAAATATATTCTATAGAAATTGCATTAATAATCTAATCCTATTAGTTGTAGTCTGCTCAAAGAATATATACTGTGAAAGACTTTTTTTTCCGTATTTTGATGACTCAGGAGAAGCATACAAAATTTTAACTGGTCACAGTTATAGAAGTTCTTTAGAAGCTTTTCAATGTTAAGACTTATTCATCTGAGAAATGTAAGTACTGTATCAACTTCAGAGACATTTTCTTTTGGCTCTTAAAAATACAATTTACATTAAATGAAAGCCAAAGAAGTTTTTATTTTTGTGAAGAACACCTTAGCTTTTCAAGTTCTTTAAAGCATATGTCACAAAATCAAACACAGGTATTTCTGATGGAAAGATATAAGGCAATAAATATTTTTTATAGTTCCAAGGAAGGCTGTGAAAAGCAAATTTAATTTACCAAGCTTATAACACACTGTGAGCTTTAACATTTAAGTTAAAGGAATGCTTGATTTCAAAATCATTGTTTTAGCGTTGCCTAAAATAATATGCTGTGTTAAGGAAAAATATGTAAACACACACAAGTAAAGTGCAATATGTTAAAAGACGTAAATATACTCTAATTACCTGTGAAGGATAAATATGAGAGTGAAGTGCTTGAACAGGAAAGTGCCACCTACCTGGGCAGAAAACTCACAACAGATTTTTATGAGGCTCTGCTGGATGACCGGAGAGTGGGAAGGTCTATCTTTGAGCTAGGCTGGACAAAAGCAAAGCATATTTAATCTAGATCCACTGTCATAAAGAGGTTGTTCGAAATGATTGTGCTCAACTGCGGTGGAATTGCTGTAGCCTGGTTGTGTGTTCCCAGCAAAGGGCTTCACAGTGCAAAGCACAGACGTGCCAACGCTAGCTCTGTGCTTCCTCCCACCTCCTGTCCTCCAAATAAAAGCATGCCAGGGAGATGGAAGAGGAGATGCACAGAGATGTGCTCGCTCATTCCTCCACAGCAGCAACTGGAAATTGCTCTGGGGCTGGGTCCGATGAGCCCGAGCGCTGGTGCCAGGCACAGCAATATTCTGTGCTCTCAGGAGCAAGGACTTGCTGAGCCCTTTGGCAACGATAATGCACCACTTATGGTAAGCTCCAGTGGACACTGGCGTCCCAAAAAATAGCTTAAAATTTTATAGTGTAATACAAAATCATCTCTCTCAATCTGAGCATATTGACATTCAAGTCTCATAAAAAGTTCTTGCTACAAAGTGGTTTTAGCTGCTCCTTTCTCAGAGTCTTTCTCCAGTTAGTGCTTGATATCTCTCAGATCTAGGACTTCTCTCTGTGTTTCTATTAACATCTCAAATTATGAAGATTTGAACTCTACGTCTTGCAAAATAGCATTCTTTTGGATCTCCTTTTGCAATTCAAGTTGACCATTCTCAAGAAAAGGCATATTTATTTGCAGGAAACTGTAGCTTTCCGGACTGGAGGAGGAAGCGAGTTGATGATGAATAAGCCTAAGCTTGCTGCAAGCTATCCATGCTCCTTGCTAGGTTAACTTTTCTCCCACGTGTGCTCTTCTGTTGTATGTTCCCATGGAACTGTGTAGGGCAGCCCAAAAAGTAATATCAGGAGATGGAATATCTCAAGATAAGACCCTGTTGCACGTTCGCAGATGTGTTTCTCCTCTGGCATATCTGCCCACACACAAACACCTCCTTTTTGTCCTCAGCAGATACAGCCTTTTCCTGAACATTGTTAATACCTTTGGTTCTGTGTGCAGAGTTAGTTTGTTTGTTTTTCTCAAATCTAGGGAATTACCCACTGTACTGTTTATTTATTTATGCATGTATTCTGCTTTATGGCAAAGTAAGTTTTTGTATTGATTCACTGAATGTCACTTGGTCGCTTTCATCTTTACATTTTGTCTTGCTGAAGGCTCCCTATATGCTGGAAAATGTCTTCAAACTTCTGCCAAATTAATTTGATCTCTTACCGTTCAAGCGAGAGTACCTTTCTCATGAGGTGAAGCTTTTGCAACATGCTGAGCAATATGGCTCAATAGCTTTCTTTTTCAATTCTGTATTTAAGCACACTACTCGTTTTCAAACACCATCGTGGATATGAAAGTAGAAGTTAAAAGCTTGCATTTTGGGTTGCTGTGCAGTTGTCAGTCCTTTTACCCACACTGCAAATGTCCTACAGGGGCTAGCCACCAGCTAGCCAGCCAGCCAAATGCTGCAACTCAGCTTTTCTTGCCTTTTTCTCCATGGGCCAGGCATTACCCTGGCTTCCATTGGTTGCTACAGCCTGTGCAGCTTCATCTTCTGTCTCTTCTCAGTTCTGGCATTTACATTTCTCCACTGGGTTTTATTATTTATGGCAATTTGGATGTGCAGTGTCTCTCTTAAAGTGCTATTCATTCTTTTCTTCAAGTTTCTTCTTGGGCTAGTAGATTTAGTGGGGGGTGTTTGTTTTGTCCGTTTGTTTGTTTTTAAATGGCTTTCTCCATAGTCCAACTCCTATCGTGTCTCAAGGAAGGACTCATTTTAATCAAGACAGCAAGACTTCCTCTTCTGCAGTTTCACTCATTTTGCACTTCCCAGTTAAAAACTGTGATTTTTTATTTTTTTTTTGTTCAACAAAATACAATAGCCCCCCAGTTTCTGTGTCAGGCCTTGAGCACACGTTACTTGAAGTCTCCACTTCAGTCTATCTCCTACAGGTGCCAGAAGGCTTTTGCTGAGCTGGCCTGACTGCATGTCCTCTCCTTCCTGATAGAACGCTCTCCCATAGGCACCCAGCACCCACTGCCAGCCCGGAGCGGCATTGACCTTATTTATGCAGTGCCAGAAACTCCGCAACTGCAGGGGTTTCTGGCACTGCAACTGCAGTGCAGCTTGGGCCTTGGTGATACATCCTTCCTCACAGCAGCAGCCACCAACATGAATATCCAGGCTACCTCTCTCTTCTCTAACTGAGAAATGGAAGAGACGCAAGGAAATGCAGCTCCTTGACCTTTGAAACTGTCTCTTATCCTGCAGCGATGTCCTCAAGTGCCCAAAGAAGGCCATCCCTTAATTGCCTTTCTGACCAAGTTGCTGGTGAGGAGCTTTCCAGGAGAAAATGTTTAAGTCAGTAGTTTCATAAGTAATAGGAGTAACAGCTTGCTACGAGGTATTTGACAAAGTTCAAGAAATTCAATTTTTGCCTCCTGCCATCTCCTGTATATGCCACACTTCCATTCCACTTCTACTGAGAAATAGAATAAATACTGCGTAACCACAGACCCATCTTTTTCCACGCCTGCAACAAAGCTAAGCCCTATGAATTCAGATATGCAAGTCAGAAACGAATCTGCAGCTACATTTCGTGGAACATAAACATAGCAGGAAGGAGTCTCACTCTGCAAAGCCCAGGGAACATCTCCGGGGTCAGGGAAAACTGGGCTTCCCAAGGGTTTTTTGGTGACCAGCAGCAGGAAAGCATTCCACCTCATTAAAATTAGATACCACAGAAAGAAAAATACAAGGATTTGTGAAATATTAAAATAGTTTTGTCATGTTCTCCTTAATTCCAAGCTTATGTGTTGCACTAAGATGATGCATATGCCTGCAGATGAGCTCATCTCTAAGTACTTCTGAACTCCGGAGTGCTCTGGATTAAACAGAGCCAATGCTTAAAGTTCTCTTTTTCCTGAACACATTTTGCATTTTGGTAGTAGTAGGCTGAGCTATTTTATCACTCAACACTTCCAAATGTTATAACATTTTAAGAGAAAATTTGCTAGAACAGAGTCCATTCAAGTACTTTTTTGATATAAATCAAGTACTTAGGATATAAAACAACTTGCTACGCAAAAAACAGAGGACAAAACCTGATTGGAAAAGAGATCCTGTTTTGGGAAGTATCCTATGCTGAGTTACCTTTGGTACACGTAAAAAATTAAACCCATTCTCTTGATATGTAAATTTTTTACATATATTACAGCACAGATTTGCTTTTGTTTTACTATTGACCAAGATGAAAGTTTAATACAAGTTTAACTGTAATAGCAGATATGGTTGGAACACCACTCTGACCACTTCCATTTTCTCCTCTTTTGCGTTAGCCTTCTCAGGGACAAAGCTTTATTAAACTAATAATTAATAATCTTTAAACTAAAGACAATTGAATTCATTTAAATAAAGTAATGAGGGGGGAAAATATACTACCTCTCCCCTGTACATGCATAATATCTATTAAAAGAGTTTTTAAAAAAATCTGATGACTAGCTTTAGGGAAGCACTAACTTGGCTGTAAACCTTGGATTAGCAACCTATATGTGGATATGTAAACATTTATCAGACCCTCTAATTAGATTTTCTCTCCTGACCAGTGCTTGCAAGCATATTATACAGTGATTCCTGTCTCAATATCCAAAGTGATTTTCTACTGCTTATAGCTGAGACAGGAACAGTGGGACAGCTACTGTAGCTTCTTGCAGTTCAAAGTGATGCACAAGGCATTTCTTTAGAGAAGACTTTACCACACTTTATAGTCATCAGAGAAAACATCAGACCATTTTCACCCTCAGTACAGATATCTAGTATATGAATTTCTCAGGAGAAAAATAGCAAGGTTATAAAGGGAGATAACCCCAAGCACGACACTGCAGTACGGAGTGGACTCCCATTTCCTCTGCATTACTTTAGAAATTGCCTTCATTATAATTTGCCTGTATTTTGGATAGGCTTTTTTTTTAATCACACAAAGGTTGGAAGGATTTCAGATTAAAGCACCCTTTTAGGATATTGCCTAATTCTTACAGTTATTATTTGTATATTTTAATATGTTTTCTTCAGCCTCATTCTATTTTTTGAATACATTTAAGAACAGATGGGGATTTTTTAAAAATGCACAATTTATTCATGATCGCAAATTACTAACAGGGTGCATATGTGGTCTTACATTTATAGAAATAAATATAGATTAAAATGAAGTGCCAAATTTAGGAGATTTCTGCAGTCTGCTAAAAGCTATGCTCAAGGCAGTGTGTCGGAGAAGAGTAATACATCTAATGCATAGCCTAAAATAGGCAGGAGATTGCTGTCATCTCATATTATTTTAGAAGGCTGTGCTTATTAAAGGAAGGAATTAGGGATGGACAGGATTCACTCTTATAGTGCAGACAAGTAAAGAGCTTGCTATATTAGTTGTCTGGAAAAGTTATGCCAGGTTGTTGGGTTCATCCAGTCAATATACTGGAGAAGAAGGAGGCTGACTTAGTCTGTGTCCACTCCTAGCACAACTGGTAGGACCAATCCATACTCCATCTGAATTTGATCCTAGTGCTGTCCCAAGCACTCACGGATCAGTCAGTCGTAGCCACCTTACTGAGCTGTGCTGTGGAGTTTGAGTCTGGAATAAAGGCTGAAGGCTGCAGAATGCTCTAAGCCTGTACTGGTGCACCTTTGTTTTAGCAGGATGTCTAACCTGGTTTCTAAGGTAATCTACTTGTGTCAATCCCATAATCTAATTATAGCATCAAAAGGGAAAACTACAAAACTGCATCGTGTTGGTGGCACTACAGTGTTTTGCTAGTGCAGCAATGGGATATTTACAAGTTCTATAGAGCTGCAGCCCGCTTCAGCAGCTGTCAAGATCACAAAAGCAGATGTAGGCTGGGAAAGCCAGGGCTTTCATCCTTCGGTGTAGAAACTCCAGCAAATCACTAGTTGACAGCCCACTACAACATTACTATTACTGAAGAGCTACGAGGCAGCAGGAAACTGGTATCCCCCTCGAAACCCACAGCAAAACTCACCACCCAGGATTTTGTTTGAACATTTTCCATGAACAAATTCTCTGAAAATATCTACTTTTAAAGTGTCAGACATAAAAAAAAAAAAAGGAAGAAGAAAAAAAGACAAATAGTCATTTGCCTGGTAGAAGAACAAACCATAAAACATGAAAATATACATCTGGGTGAATTTTAAGGTTTAGAGATGGCTAGCAAGCAGAGTCTCAATAAAATGTTTAAACATTTGAAAGTTTGGATGCTGCTGATGAAAGCACCAATCCTTTTGTATATCTGCTGTGCACTTTTTTCAATGTATTCATAAAGTGTTTTGCATTCTTGTTAGATTGTATATTTTTGCTTTTTATTTTTAAAGTGTTAAATTGATTATTTGCACAAACTTCTGCTTTTGTCCTAAATGACCTAATTGAAAACATCATTTGCATAAACTCTTCTGAACCAAGATGCTCTTTAGAGTCAGGACCAGCAACAAGAGAAAAAAATATACTTACTGGATAGCTGAATCCTTTGATATTCTACTCCCAGTTTTCTATAATCCATAAATTAATATTATTAATTGTAGGCTGACAACAATGAATTGGCATATATAGTAATTTTATATTAATACATGAAAAGATACACACTTCTACATGTGTTTTTTTTCAGAACTCTGAAGTAGTAAAACAGGCAAGAGAGATGTCTCACACCATTCGCCTGCTTCAGCTACCAAAAAACTGAAAAAAAAGAAAAGAAATTCCATTCTAATCTTCAAAGAGTCATTGAACTGATGAGATCTCTGGTAGGTCACCTCATCCCCAGATACTATCTAATTTTTGATGCTCAAAAAGAGAAGAAAAAAAGAAAAAATAATAATAATTAAAAAAATGCAGCAGAAACCTTTGAGGCCACTAATAAACTTCAGCTTATATGTAAATTCCATATTAAGCTTTACTTCCTTTTTTGGAAAGAAAAGTTATCTATAATACCATATGTCCTGTAACTCTCCCTCTTTTCTGTGCTAAAAACACCGTAAGTTGTTTCTTCCCTTCATGCTGTAAAGCTGGAAGCATGTCAACGTGTATGCTGCAAATGGAACAAAAGGGTTATTTTAAACCTTAGCCGAGAATCAGAAATAAAGCTAGCAATGACATTTCGACCATGAAGTCTATTTCAGGAGTGCACTATAAAACCAAATATGAAACTAAGTTTCTGCTTGCAGTAAAGTTAATATACTAGCACTTTGGTCTGGAACATGAGTAAAACAGGCCAATTGTGTTTGAATTTGCCAGGGCCTCAATTATTCCTAGCCATTATTTTAACAAACTCCCAAAGGGCAGAGCTGCTAAGGATGGAATAAAATTGCTAGGATGTATTTTGTCTTTCATTTATGTGAAAATAATGCCAAGTCTTTGGAATTATACCATGGCAAAATAGTATATTGCAGTATTGGCTGAGTGATTTTAAACACAGTCTTGGGTCCAGGAGAAAGTTTTTAATACAAAGAGGCTAAAAACATATTTAGTTTGACCGAGTCTCTGGAGCCTCTCTGTTCTGGATGGTTTTACTGTTCTCACCATTATAAAGATTTTCCCCACATGGCCTAAATCTCACATTGAGTCAGTCAGATCTCTAACTACCAGACCCAGACAATCTGAAAACACTTAACTTTGCCAAAATACCCTCTTGTGTCTCCTCAGCCTCTTCTGGGTAGGGTTCTCACTCCTGTCTCCAGTACCATCCGGCCTCATCGCTTGCACACAGTTGGAAAATGGACACAAATAGTTACCACACATAAAGTAACCCTCCAGCACTGGGTTGTATTAACATCATATAAATAACCGTGGGTTCTGCTGCTTGTAGCTCCCTTTGAGGCAATGCAGATGCTTATCAGCTTCTGCTCTGCTGACAGCTCCAAGGAGAACAGAGGTTGTTTGAGCCTTTCCACTAATGAACGCTTTAGCAAAACTGAGATTCATCATTATGGCTTACCGACTTAACTGTGTATAAAGAGATATTTTTAACTTCATAACAATCTTTCGTATATATCTTACACAAGTCTCATTTTAAAAACTGCATTTACTTCCATGACAGTGAAGCATAAAGGGATTCAGTGCAGTAAAGCATCTGTTTGAGTGCTGCAATTTGAGAAGACGCATAGTCATGACACAAGTTAATTGCTTTACTTTCATATAACAACATGTCATAAAGTTAATGCATTCCAGTTAATACTCTCTTTACACTTTCATTGAAAGTTGCTACTAAAGGAGCATGATATGCATATCGAACAATAAAGATATTCCTGTCTGGAGCTTGGGGGCATGTAAGTTATAACAGCTAGAGCTAATCGAAAATAATTTAGTGGAAAAAGGTAATTTTAATGCAATTTTCACAAAAATCTTATTTTTCCATGGTTAAAAAAACAAATCTACAAAATTCCTTTTTGGAAATGCTACTCTATTTTCTGCTGAAAATCTTTACCTGTCTTGAGTCACTGCGTTCATGTCCCACAGGATCACGATTTTCTCACTTAGATGTTGCCTTCTTCACAATGCCATGTTTTTCTTATACCTTTGTCACTGTGAGACAGCCTGAAATCTGTTTATCTTACTCCTAGACAGAAGCAAACCATATTAAAAAAGAAAAAAAAATCTAGAAAAAGATAATCTACAGGGACTTTCAATGACAGAGGAACTCTCAAATGGCTTTTTTTATTTTCAGTCTTAGGTCAAAAATTAGGATGTTCATTTCCTAGGCAAATAACTGATATTTTCTGCATTAGCAAATCATTTACTAAGGGAATCCAAGTAGCTGAAAATCCATTTTAGGGCTGAAAAGTAATTTTCAATGAAAATATTCAATTATCTCAGGTTAGAGTATAACAATCTATTAATTAGAAACAAATGGTGTCTAAAAATCACACTGAAATTAAATTTCCAAATAATCAAAATACAATTTAAGAAAATAAGAACTGATAAACCCAAGAATCAACAGGTAGGGGGAAAGAGAAAAATAAAATCCTACAGCTTGGGGTGGAGTGGAAAGCCAAGAGATCATCTTAATAAAAGTTAAACTCTAGAGAGATGAGAAAACAGATGGTTATTGTACTTGTTGGACTGATAAGTCTTAATAACAACAACAGAAAAAAAGGCAAGAAATTACTTACTAAGGGGAAAACAAATGCTACAGTTAGATTTCTGGAACCTGAAACCAATATGTGCAAGCAGGGAAAGGAAAAAAAGAGGGAATATAGTGCCAAAATTCTTGAAATAAATGAATGCAGTGAGATAGAATATGAAAATTGAAATAAAAAATAACAAAGTATTTGTGAAGATAAGATGGTTTCCTCTTAGAGGAAACAGCAGTAATTACGATTTCCAAAGCAGAAAAATTACTTATGGTCTAGATGGCAGTAAACAGCTTAATGGTTTTAGGCTGGGTCTAAGCCATGAAACTAATGACGTTACGAACAAAACAGCTATAATCATGCGATTGCTTATCAATTTAAAAAATGCCTCTCAAGCTCAAACTGACCATTTTGTATATAAAAATGGCGGGCGTTAATGCCAAGCCTGGGGAGTGCAGCGGTGGAGAATGTAATAGGGAAATGCAATGTGAATTATCCCAGCAAGGATGCCAGCAGCAGGACGGAAAGGTATCAGATGTCAGCTTGTCCCTGAAAGACAGCGTCTCACAGGGATGCATGGATGTTCTCTATATGCCCCAGGACAAACCTGATCATGTAATTCTGGATAAAGACACAGACCAGTTTTGCGTTCTCCATTATCACTGAAAACCTGCATGCAAAGAGCAGTGTCAAGAAATATTTTCCCGCTCACTTGAGAGCAGACTGGTACGGTATTGTATTTCAGAGAGAAAAATCTATGTGCTGACAGCTGTTTATTTATGTATATTAACTATGTAGTTGTATAGTTGCTTGAAAATGCAGAAGTGAACGAACAGTTTAATAAGAACATTGGTGCTAACCGCAGCGTGAGACTATCATTTCTACTATTTCTGTCTGCCATTAACTTCACTGTGAGGAAAAAGGCTGACAGTTACAAAACAAACATTAAATGGCTTAAAAATATACGTACTTTATGTACTTTAAAAGAACTAGAGAATTTTTTTTGCTATTACATGCTCATATCTGCCCACGCTCTCTCTCATAATGAAGTTAATGTCTCTGCCATGCATTAGGGGTGAAAGAATGTAACCTTGAATAGTAAATCAAAATTTTCATTTCCTTACTATCATAACTCTAAGTGGTTGGCCAATCAGAATTCAAGCAAGGATTGGTCATCACCCCAAAACTGTGTACTCAGTAATGATAATCTTAGCATCCTGCAGTGGAAACACTGTATTAGCAGCCAAACGAATACAACAGCTGAGTCAATTCCCATGCCCAGCAGTAATTGCACACTAGTGGGACTACCCAAAATACTGTAACAAACTGGCAGCTTTTTTCAATTTATCTAATCAACAGCTTGTTTGGTCATCAAAAAGTTACAAATTAGAGGCAAAATGGCATATATATATTCTCAGTTTAAGTACTAGTTCTAAGCTAAGACATAAAAACCAAAGCTGGTAACCCAAAAGGCACTAACAGACATCTATCTGCTGGAATGGTTAATGCTACATCTTAGAAAGAACATATTTTCAACACATAATAAGATTATCAGAGAACCCAATATTTCCTTCTGAAATTACACAGAAAAAGAAAAGGTGAATATACTGGGGATTTATTAAGATTATACTATAAGTAGCAGAAGGGTAGCTAGAAGAAAATGTGAATAACGAAAAATAAACTGAAGTCTACCGTTCCAGTCAATACTGCATGTGCAAACACATCCAAATTGGAATTCAAACATGCCATGACAGATCATTTGCAGAGGTGCAGATGGATGCTTTGAAATATTCCTCAGGTGTGACCGGCTCCTCAGTACAATTTCATTAGTTGGACAATTTCAAAGGAACGGTGCTGATTTACAGTAGCTGGTCATGGACTTTATTTCACACAGTCTTCTCCTGTGTTTTCCTGTGATTTACAAAAAAAAAAAAAAAGCAAACAAATGAAAAAAAAGTGATGAAATAAAATGCATAACTAAGGCCTAGCTTAACTAGCTAACTTTCTGATAGGAGAAATATGGAAGAAAGGTAGGTAAATGTGAAAGTCTATTTTTATTAGTATATATTTATTTTAACCTTTCCAGGTTGGCAATTCCACCTCGAGGGAAAATGAAGACAACATTAAGACTGGTTGCCCACACATGGGAATGTGTCGGTGTCACAGAAAATACTTTATTTCAAAACTATGCAGAGAGGCAAAAAGGTGGAAGCATTGCTTCTGTGAATATGAGTGGAGTTGACCATAACTTTATGGATTTACAATCTTTAAAGAACAGTGATGCACAGAAAAAAATATATTTTCTTTCCTTTATCATTGTCATATATAAGGATAGTTATGCTGATTCAGAGCACGGGTCTGACACCATGCCTTTAACACTGGCCAGTGTCTGCTTAAGAAAACTGTCTAAGGCAAGCCCAGAGTGATCCATCTCCTGGCATGCCTTCCCAGGAATCAATGTCTTCATGACATTCCCAGTCAAATGCTTGTACTCAGCAGCCCCCACGGACCTATCTTCCACTAATTAGTCTGTCTAATCTTTTTTGAATTCATTTATACTTTTGGCCTTGACAACCTTCTGTGGAAATTAATTCAACAGTTTAATTAAACACACTGTGAAAAAGCATTTCCCCTTAAAAATAAGAAGCCCAGAAAAGCCTCCTGCTGGCTCATTTCAGTGGGTACCTGCCAGATTTTGTTCTAAAAGAGGTAATGAGTAGTCTCTATTTGCCTTCTTCCTAACATATTTGATTTTGCAGAGATCTATTGGACGCTGGTTTTGTCTCTGCTTTTCCAGACTGGAGACCTAGCCAAATTAACCTCTTCTTCTGTAACATGCATTCCATAGCTTCTGTTGAGAGGCGGTTACAAAACCTGTATATGCTATTCAAGATGTGACTGGGATAGTGAAATACTCGGTTTATTTATTTATTTGTTTTCCTTATATTTCTTAGCTTTCTGGACCGAGCTTTGAGCTGTACACTCTTTCTCCATTACCTCTTTATGACTGCCAGAAGTGACCTTTAATTTAGAGTTCGCCGCTGTCAAACTGTAGACCAACCTGCTTTTCCGTATGTTCCTTCCTCCCTAACACTGCATTTCATTTGCCGCGTTATCACCTAGTCAGCTGGTACCTACTTGGAGGCAATTTTTGTTTTGACGGCTCTGAAGAATTCTGAAGCGGCAGCCAGCTCTGCCAGCCCAAGCTTTGCACATGAGTGGGCTGAAATGTCAGAGGTACGTGGGACAGCCACCAGGGAACCTCATTTTGTGAAGACCGGCTGTGCATTTCCAAACTCAGAATAACTCCTGATCAGTTATTAATACATAATAAGACTACCTTTTTACCCTATGAGAATTAGTTGGTGCTGGATACATTAACATTTACTTGCATGTAGGAGTAGTACATTCCCTGCAGCATCCTTAATTTTATAATCACTGCCTGCTTCAAAAGAATCCTCCTAGACTTGTAAACTGTAACATTCCCCTCCAGAAAAACAAGACAGTATTATTATATCTTAATTTTCGTGTTATAATTAATTCTCGCGGGGGGGGGGGGGGGGGGGGGGGGGGGGG
>JAUBNY010000645.1:2709374-2729353 GCA_032275445.1 Crypturellus soui | reverse complement strand
AGGCTCACTCATCATCAAAGTGTTTCCCACGTGAGAAATTCCAAGTCAGGTCTCTAGATTGTTCAAATATAGATGAGAATTTGAATATTTTCTCTCTGATGCCTCCATCCTGTCTCCTTTATCCTATCCTTCCCCGAGTGCAGAGACATGGTCAGACCATGTAGCCTGGGACATCTAAGAACGCAACGACATCTCTTAGCATGCTTTTGCAGAAGGCAAATCACCTTGAGTTATGCGGTCTGGTCAGTGAAAAGCTGAGGGCATTCTCCTAATTCCCGCATTTTATAGGTTTGAAATGTTCTGTAAAGAAACAGAGCAGTGCAGTGTGTGGAGGACAGCAAGGAAAATTCTGCTCCTTTTCCTTCCACAAAAGAGCAATGAAATCTTAGTGATACCTTATGTCTTCAAAAACAGGTAAGCTCTTAGCTGAGCCAACAGCAGAATAACTCACTACCCACACTGTCAACAAGCAAGCCTAAAATAAGAGAGCCCTTCAAGACACCAACATAGTCAAGAGAGATGGAGTATACTAGTTACTTTAAAATGAACTTAAACTTGCTCCCTCATTCATCAAATCTGGCAAATCAAACATGGACAGGCCCAAGAAGAGGGTTAAGGATCATTGCCAAAATAACTTTATATCTGTCAAAGAGAATTGAAACAGTCTCACATTCCGCTCAGGGCTCTCTAAGCATACAAATGCAATAACATAGAAGAGGAGAAAAAAAAAGGGAAATAGAAAAAGAGCAAGTCAAATTATCTGTCATGAATAAGGCCGCTCCAGGGCCTTCTATCCAATTTACGGAGCAGTCTTACCAGGCAATTTCAATACTAAGTTTTCATTTACTATCAGGACTCCTTAGCAGGTGGTGACTTTTACACTTTACTGTCCATGCAAATAAAGGCTATACAGCATTTGATCCTTACTCTACACAATATATATTTGTATAAACCTTGTACAAGTCTTAATATTCTCTTCCAGCAATGTTTATTTACTAACTGTTCATTTTAATACCTACATGACAGATTATTTACATGCAAAAGTTATATTAAAAATAAAGAGACAGTGCTAATGTAATTCTTGCACTCCAGCAAGAATCAACAAAAGAATTATCAGACTGGCTGTGGATGGTGCAGAAATCTATGATAATGCAAAATCTAGGATGATGTGCAAGCCATGAACATTAAATACAGGATTATCTTGATTTGGGAAGAATCTATTCCCTATTCCAGGAAAAAATATTTATAGTATACTCTGCAAAAGAATTTTTGCAGAAAACAATATCACATTGATACTTCAAAACAAACTTTTTCTTTTTTTATCTTGTGTGTATATATGAATATATATATATATATACATATATATATATACACATGGCATTTGAATTTTTGGAACAAAAAATACCCCAAACTCTTACAGCCTTTTTACATTTAATATCTCACTTGTATTTTAAAAGATGCTTATTAATCTTGGTAAGAGAAGCCCATCCACTTATCTCAAAAATGGCAAAACAGATTTTTGCAAAAAAACTTCTCAAAAATAATGCACTTCAGAGATAAAAGAAAGCATTGAAGGCATGAGCCCAAACAGTATATCTGCAGTATGTTAGAAACATAAAGGCTAAAATTTTCAAAACTGACTTTTTTACTTTGGAGCAAGTGTACAAGTAGCTTCAGTGAGAAGCTCCTAAGTAATTTCAGTGTTTTGAAAAATTACACCAAAAATATCTATACATTTTATCTTTTTTTCCTTCCCTACCCTTCAAGAACAGTCATTTTTACTTACATATTTTCTCTCTTTTTTTTCCTTTGGTTTTCATTCAGATTTAAATTTAACCCACTTTTATCCAAACTTCTCTCCTAAGCATCCAAGTGTACAATGCTTTCCCACTACCTGTCATCCAGCACCTTGTGGACATTTACTGTTTCTCTCCATAACCTCTCTGGCTTTGTCTGAGGACTGAATGCTCATTGATGAGAGTGTAAAGGCACAAATCTATTAAAACGAACAAGTTGGTAGAGAACTTCCCTCATAGGAGACAAGTTCCCTTTTGTAGCTGCAACCTGGCTTAGGTTTTCCAAAGTAGAGCAGGTAAGGCAGACACTACTGACAGTTTTATGATGTATGAAGGAATTGTTTAAACTAAGCAAAACATCAGGAAAACAATTCCTCCTCGTGTTAAACATTAAGACCATTCACGGGCTGATGCCCACTTTTATAGTGACATAAAGATTTATTTTTTGTAAAGTAGATTGCAATCTCACATCCTGTGCTCAAGCTTGATTTCATTCTGCCACTAAAATGAGCGTAACTGCTTTCAGACTGCTTTCTTATTTCCCTGCTGGTTCTCACACCTTCACAAGTTAAAAATTAAGCCAGTGTTTTCAAGGCTTATAGGATGCAAAGAGCTCCCAAAAAACTGGCATTGGTGGCAAAGAGGACAAAGAAACAAAGGCTGCAGCTGTGAGGGAGATACCCTGCAGTGCTGATGTGCAATGTAGTTGAAAACAGATAAAAAATACATTTTTAAAGGACTTCATATTTAATTTCCCTTCAAACCAAATCACACTGGGATGACTTTTAGATAAAGAAATCAAAGTCCACTCCATTGTTTGGTGAAAAAAAGAGTTCTGAACAAAAGCTCCTTCAATGATTCTGGTTTACTAATCAGAAACCTGAAACAAGTAGTGATTTGTGACATTTCATGACATTTAACATGACATTTAAAGAAACCCTGAATGTCATTCCCTGCACTCTTTATTTCATGTATATTAATATAAGTTGCACTGCTCAAAAAAAACCCCCTATCTTCTGAATAATTCCTTTTTTTGTGTGTGTGTGTGTATGTGTGAGGGGGCTGGGAGTGGCCTAACATGCAAATAAAACAGGATATCTCTTGTCTAGGCCTATCAGAATATAGTTACATCCCTGCCTCTGACAGAAAAGTAATTGAATAATTAGGCTACCAGGGCTTTTGGTAGCCAGTATCTAAGTAAGCACCACTTAGGTCAGGGCCAAAACATTGTAAGCCAGATAAACAGCAACGTTACCTGCTTCCTGGCAGCCTTGTTCACTACCTTTACAACCTGCAGTGGCCACAGCAGACAATCTCCATCATCAGAGGAAAGAAATGTTGAAATATTACTGCTGGTGAAAGAATATTATTGTTATTGCAAGTTAAGAAATCAAAAGTCAACACAGTAGTTTATTTTTCTTCATTTAGTTCCCATATTTAGTCCCCACTATGTTAGGATAGGGAAAAATATACATATATACATATATATATATATATATATATATATATATATATACACACACCACAGCAATTTCAGGGAGGGCTATTAATGCTGTCCACAGAGTATAGTTTGAACAGTTCTTTAAGTGAACCCTGTGTGTTAGGAACTCCAAATGAAGCACGAGGACCCATGGAAAATAAAGTACACATGTTCAATCAGCTGATTTAAGTTTCCATAGTCAATATTAATTCTCTAATTTCCTAACTTTCAAATAGCTCATTCTGAAACCTCATTAATGTTCTTTTAAAATTTTGTGTTTGTTTAAGCATACTATAAATGCACTAGTTATACTAAAGACATGCCAGCTTGAGCATGTGATAAACCACATTTGTACACTATAATTGTGATTTAAATTACCTACCTTACTGAATACTTAGTTCCAGTAAGGATGCTTGTTTCTTTTAATTATTGCAAGATATGAGACTACAGAAGCAGTAGTTACAACAGAAATCATGCATTATATATAAATCTATACCTATTCAGCCAAAGAAACCTGAATAAGTTAAGCCTGCTTACCCACACTGTAAAATAAAATTCATTTTATTTAAACAAAGGATTTACTGACAAATTCAGTTAAATGTATTCAATAGTGCCAGAAAGGAAGGTAATAATTTGTGTTAAATTAAAATGCATTAGTTTGGGGGGAAAAAAAATCCCTGCAAAGCAATAGGATTTAATACAGAGGCAGAAACACTTCTAAGATGACTTTCATAAAATCCTTTCAAGGTACTGTATATAAAAAGCAATAAATGTTTTCTTAATAAATCAGCCTCTAGCTTCACAGCTGAAATCATAAGCAAACAAAAAAACTTGGACCATATTGTCCCATAAAATATCAAGCAATACTTCCTACTGATGATCTCCTTAAAGGGTGATGGGGTAGTCCCCTTCCTATTCTGAAAGTATTTTTACACCCAGTTCAATCATTTTCAGCAACTGAATCATAGGGAAAGAGATCTCAACAGGAAAAGGTGATTGTGTCACAAAAGGGATCAAATGTAAAAGGAAAAGTCACAAATCACAGAACAACAGAGCACAGCCAATTTCCAGGTCCCTTATAGTGGCATGAAAATGGAATAACTGCCCCAGTCATTACAGATACTTGAAGTCATTACTTATTTTCACAGCACATTTCATAATGGCTCAAGTTTTTCGTTCTTTAATTGGGTAAAACTTACTGAAGAAATGGGTGGTGGTCGTGGTCAATTAATTAAAAAGAAGTAACTGATCAAATTCAGAATTGTGTCAGTCTTCATACTTTTTTTTTCATTCCAAAGCATAAAAATACTTAAGAACATCTCATGAAATGTAATTTCAAAAGCCCAAATTTTCACATTGCAATTGGTTTTATTTCAGAAAATTTTTCAGAATGTTGTTTTGCAGCTTCAGTATGCATAACACATTTTGGATCCAATTCCATAATTTTCAGCTATTGAATTGCATCTTGATTACTTAGCAATATATTAAATATTTTCTATGTAGCTTTGGTAAGGAAATAAAAATAAAAACTTAATGTTATTCTATATACTGAAAGACTTTTTTGCATGCATAAAATGATATCTGAAATAGTCCAGTTTACCTTTGATACTTATCCTAGACTAAGTCATTCTTTATTAGCTGAGGTCTTCAGTTCCAGCAGAGAGACATTTTTCCACTGTGCACACTCTCCTGGTATAATCTTCCCCAAGAATTAAGCAAAGGAGCTGTAATTATAAGAAAAGCATTTGTGTAAACAAATGTCACCTTCTCAGTCAGCACAACTCCCATCTTCCCATGTATTGATCCAAAAGAGGACAGTAAATGCTTGTAGCATTGCACAAGCCTCAAGAGAAAAGCATAGTGAGCCAATTCCATTTTCTCAGCACTTCAGATTAACGCAGCAAGCCAATTTTAATGCTGATGTGTATTGACACAGTTCCTTTAATTTCAGTAAAAATGGGTCACTTTACAGCAGCTGAAGAATAAGGCCAAAATTATTGGAATACTTAAGCAAGAACGATGCAAGTAGAGGAGCCTCGGAGACTGCTAAGTGAGAGTTACAAAGTCATTATGACTTAGAGCTTCCAAAGAGGCGAAGCTTTTACTCTCCTATCTACCATTCAAGCACCACTGTTCATGTCAAAGAGCTTGCCCTGGGGGTCGGTCAGTCAGTTGTGTGGTCTGTTCTGTGCAAGCAATGCTCCATTTCACGGCCCACTCATCCATCCTCTTGACACCAGGGTTCTCACAAGCACTCTTTGAAGACAGCCCTTTTATCCAGCTCCATGAATGTTGAACACCATAGGGATGTCTCAGCGCTGGAGATCAAGAAAGACCCACGCTGGAAGGACCACCAAGTTGTTAATTTAAGTGGAAGCTGTTTGTGATCCATGCACTAGAAAAGTCTCCTTCAAAGAACAGAGTGGGAACCATCCATTTTTGTGGTGCTATTGTGGTTTGCTTGTAAAGAGGCAAGAACCCTCTTTCCTACAGTGCTTTCTTTTCAGAACCTTCACACAGGAACAGAGCTCTGGAAAGACCTCACCTCTGGGCTCAGGGAGATCAAACTGTGCACTCCTGGCTCTCGGGACAGTCCTCTAACTCCTTTTAGATCCATTTGACAAATTCTCTTGCTGAAAGTAAGCTGCGCTTGGACTAACTGCTTGGACTGCACGTGAAATCACGCTTTGAAAACTCTTACAGTTTCAAAATTAAAAAAAAACAGTAGAGTTAACAGAAGATAATCAGGTGTCAAAGATAGTTTTACACTTTGATACCTATGCTCTGTCTATACGTTCCACTTCAAGCAGACAGATCTTTTCTTGACTTTACTTCTAGCTTTCTTGACTCCTAGGAAAGATTTGGCAAATTAAACATTATATACCTGAGATGTAGTTTTCTTTTATATGAAACACTCTAACATCTTTAGACCTACTTCTGCCCCCATTCCCTTATAAATGCTCCTTCCTACCTTTAGTGCAACAGCAGTTTTATTCTACTGAAGTCTACGGAAGAATCAAAATCAAGAAGGAAGAGGGAGAATCCAGTGAACCAATGTAAAAATTTGGAGGGCATGTCTGCTGCTCACTTTTGTCATAAAGACCACAGAAGTGGTCATCATGAGCTGTAGAATGATACTTTCAAAGTTCTTCTGATAGAAAAATGGGATAGGTTTTAAATAATTAAATAAAGCCTAAGGTCTGTATGAAATGATTTGGTTTGGCTTGATAATACAGCAGCTTCACAGGAAGATGAAAAGTTCTTCGATTTTTTTTTGAGGTCTCAAGTGGAAGAAAAAGAAAACCACGGAAACTCTAGTAGTTTATGTTGAAAACTCACATTGTATTCTACTCATTTTTAATGCCTTTCATCAAACTAAAAACCTCTGAAAGATCAGTCTCACAAACTAAACATGCACTGAATTGCAACAAAGCTAAGTATCACATTCCTTTATCAACATTTTTAAGAGGTTCAACTCAAGTTCATATTAATCAGGCTGCTTTTGAACCATCATCCAAGATTTTCCCCCTCACTAAATTCCTTCTAGTATTATTTACATAAAACTAAATTAATTTATATTCTTTGAGAAGGTACTCAAGCCTATTTTGGTTCCAACACAATTCTTTGTGCTCAGACGTTCTTTAGTTTTGCAAATGATTTTGCAAAAAGATTTACTTCTCCTTTAACAACAGCTATTCCCAATTTAACAGAATTATCATTCATATAGAAATTGACAGATAACAACAGAAATAAGATTAATTTGGTTGTTCATTAAGGCTTTAAGGCATTGAACTGAAGCTTTACTCTACAGATAGACAAAACAAGATATTTACAGATTCGTCAGCATTAAATTTTATAGTTGAGAGCAACGTTGAATTGTTTTAAGATAGCCACCTGCATGCGGCTATTAAGATTCCTCATTTATCAGCCAAAGAGACAGGACCAGCCAGAGCTGATTGTAAACTTCTCATTAAAAAGAATTCCTCAATCCACTAGAAAATGTAACTCAGTTTAATTACCAGTGGAGATATGTAAGTCTCCTCATCAGAAACCTGCTGATAATGGAGAAAATGCTGAGCACATGAAAATATGGTCCTCGGTCCAGAGTATTCCTTTTTTGTTGTTTATTTGTTTTTTTTTGTTGTTGTTGTTGTTTGTTTTTGTTTTAAAGAAGAGATTTTACCCAAAGTCTTGACATCTTAGATGAGCGTCATCAAGCTGCTGGTTGTATTACCTGACAGAAATGGAGCATATTGTTATTGTTGTGGTTGTTTGATCTATCACAGAATATTTTAGGTATTTAAAACCCCAAAATATCTCAGAGCTGGGAAAGTGATTTTTTTCCCTGTAGTTGTTCAAGCTAATATCCTCTTTCTAAATACTCCTTATTTGTCTACCTTTTCAATAAGACTCAGATTACCAAAATCCCTTGGCAAATACCAAAGCCAGAAGAACATTTATTTGTTTGGAATACAACTCAAATTTCACTCTGATGAGAGTTTAATTTTCTTCATTTTCCATGACTATGATTTCAAAGAACCTTTTCATTTCACAAAGATGAAATTTGTTCTATGAATTAATATATGTATATGCAAACATCCTGTTTTAAGACATGTATTTGTTTAGCCTTTTCTAGATTTTCCTTATTTTTCTCCCAGTTTTAAGCACATTAACCAATTGGTAAGTACATATTAATTTTGTAACATCACTAGTGCTAACTGAAGTCAATCATATAGAAAACAGCTGAAGGTGACGTTCACCTGAACTTGCACTGAAATCAACGGGATTTGAGCAGCTAAATGCACTGCTATCCCAGGACTAAAATATTGAAGAGCCAAAAGGTACATGCATATACACAAAAATATATACTATATATGATATATTTATTCCCCCAGTCTCTTAATAAACCTGAATAAAGAATGAAATTATTTAGCATTAATCAGACTAAATGGGAAGGGTCTTCTTGTACAGGCTCTGTAAACTTCCTTTCCTTGCTGCGTTGCAGCCTTCTGCATGACTTCAGAAAAATCACTTATGCCTACATTTTCCCAAAGCCATTTATTTGCCTGTCACTGACTGAAAAATCTAACATCCTTGAGAATCTCAGCTTCAGAAAAAGAATAACAAATGGAAAAGCCACTGCTACAATGATGCATAGTGATGTTAAATATACGAAGGATTGCAAAGTGCATAGGTGGGGGCCAATGTAAAATTTATGAAGCTTGTATAAATGAGTTTAAAAAAAGGACATTTTTGTTTCTATATCACAAATTAACCAGTACACATTAAGATTAATATACCTCTACACTCCTGAACTCAATTTCAGGATCAGAAGACAAGTGAAAATAATTGTATTCAGCAGCATAGCTAGGCATGCCATTCCATTATTGAGGAGACACATATGGGGAGCATATTCAGAAATTCGTATGTAAAATGTATCTATAAATCCTGAGAAAAAACTTCAATCATCTGAGGAAAACCTACATTTGAATCTAAAATGGTCAGGCACAAAGTTTAGCATACATTTTCAAGTAGACACTGGTAGGAATGATAAATGAAGCACTGGTTATTAACATTCAAGTAACATGGTACAAACAATAACCAAAACCCATCTGCAGTTTGGAAGGAATCACCTGCAACCATCTTAGTCCATAAGGCAACCATAAAAATCCATGCCTCCGTTTCCCCACATGACAGTCTAAACCCACCATAAAAACAGATTCTCAAACTACGTCACTCTAAGGGGCTCATTGTCTCTTCTGCAAAGAGAAGCTCTTCATATGCTAGCTCCTTTATCAAATTACAGGATTTCTATTTATCAAATAACTGTTAATTCTTCCTAGGCTCCACTTTCAGCAATCTTCTTACTGCTCAGTTTTTAGCTGAAACAACGTGCCTCACGTTGACTGCCAGCTTTCTCATATTAACAAAATAAGATTAGCTTTAATCAAATTCTGGCTAGATCTATTCCCTTTTGCCACAGAGACTGGTTATATTCCCAGTTGAAACTTCCAGTCAGGAGCAGCCTGCTCTTCTGCTTGGCAAAGTTACAGTGAGATGTTTGCGTTCTTCTCCCAGTTGTCCGCGCATCTCAGGAACCTCCCAGCTTCCATCATTGGCCTCTTCTTTCTTTAACAGCTCAGGTCCTGGAACAAATCTCTTGCAGGGAAGAACAATTTTGTAGTTTCAGTCTCTTGAGGGGGTAGAATAACTTTCCCATTCATCCTGTGTTACTAAATATTTATGCATATGCTGGGAACTCGTTAGCTAGACTAGTTTAGTAAGCTAAGCAAAGGGTCTAGTCCTGAGGCTAACTAGCACTGACTAGCATGTGTCTACACCATTAAACTCTCTCCAAAAAGGTATCTTAGTTGCCCATTAGAAGTGATCAGCTAAAATGCACTGACTCCTAATGCATACCCAACAAGACCCAGCCATAACTGGGGCAAGCCCAGAAGACAAACAGCAAGACAGATAGGGACTGTGTTTAACAGTTTAATAGCGCAGAGGACTGAATTCCCTTGCCTGGGAGCTTTCCCTAGCACTATTTAATGTACTATTATAGACATGGCTGCAGTGACTTTGATATCTTCATCCCTACTGTACGTCTCCAAGCAGGTCTGTCTGCTTTGGAGAAGATACACTGACTCATTCTATACTTTAAAAGTTGTAATGCATTACCATTTTTTAATATCAGTCAGACCCTTAAATGCCCACCTGACAGCATCTAAGCCAGATTTATTCTCTGAACAGAAGTAATGCCTTAAATTCCTTTATGCTATCCCTCAAGGTCTGAGAGACTGATTAATTCCTTTATGCTTTGCAGAGGTAGAAGAGATTACAGGCCCTCCAAGAACTGCTTTTGCAGCAATCTTCTAGGATAAAGAAGGGTAGCTGTCACTAATGGTTTTTGTCTCAGTAAGTAGTTTAAAATATTTTTTCTAAACAAATTAGGGAATAAAGGTCTTCAAATAAAGCCATTTTTGTGCTCCAGAACATCTCAGTCCCCAGAGTTTTAAATTTAACAGAAATAGCAGAACTGGAAATGAAAGCATTGCCAGTATCAGCATAAAACTGACTAGCTCTCTAAAAATTGCATAGCATTGCAGCCTACAACACAGATTTAGGGTATGACTGTCCTGCTATGTCCTGCTTCCACATTCCTACCTCAACAGTTGCCTGTTCACAGTAAAACAGGTGGAGCCTTTCGCTATGACAGCAGCTTCACTGCACCCCGAAGCAGTTCTCAGGGTGATCTTGCCCCACCTGCAATGCAAAGAGGGAGTGCTGCCCTCGGAGCTGCTCCGCAGGACTGCTCCCGCCGTCCTCACGCGGGCTGGGACCTCGGGAGCACATCTTGGGAAAGGCCAGCGGGAGCTCTGAGAAATAGCTGGTGATTTCTGGGTTAGCAGCAAGTTAACAGCATATCTTGTGCCCATGTTTTAGGGAAGAGGGCAAACTCTCTTCCCTAAAATATTTTTAATTACTGTACAATTTCTGTACAATGCAGCAGTGGAAAGAGAAGATATATTCTTTTTACATAACATGCACTCCCACGCAGTTTTACATATTGTGGAATGGTGTGGATATTTTATATATTTCATGAAAATATGTTAAAATTACCTTTAGCAGCTTTTCTCTGTGTTAAAGGGCTGTTTGAGTCCCATAACGGAAACAAATCGATTCGTGAGAACAGAGGTAGTAATTCGTGGGCTATACTAGGGTTTATTTTATTATCACTGAGTAAAAGCAACTGCTAACAGACAAAAACAGAAAGCCTATCACGAAAATGAAGACATGTAATCCTAACCCCTATCTAACAGGACAGTATCCGTAGCCAGAAGTCAATATCTCCCAGCAACCAGGTGAGAACCCAAACATTCCCAAAAGCTTTTTCTCTGACTTTCAAGCAGTTGTCACACGGTAATCTACCCAAGAAAAACACCAGTAACCCCTAAATAACAGAGTCAATAAATACTGAACCAGAATGACAAGAGCAGACTTGTTCTTACTTTACCCTCCTTCATCTGCACTTTGTTCAACAGCATTTCTGCAAACTCGCAACCTCAGAGAGAAAACAAAATAAAATAAAAAAGCTCTCACAATCCTACAGAAGGAATTGAAACAGGCTATGTTTTTATGTAGCCTATTTCTACATAGACTCTTATGCTGCAGCAATAACCACCATCTGTCATAAATACAGTCCTGAACACACCAACAATATCTGAAGATCAGGAGATAAGATTTTCACTAAGCATCTGAGCAAGAGAGACAGAATAGGAAAAAAAAATAATCATAACCTGTCATTGAAAATAAAACAACTGATCCATGTTAAAATCTAGATTTGAGTGGGATAGAAGAAAGGTATTATTGCAAGATGTGACTATTGTAATATCAATAATAACTGCAACTTAAACCAGATATCACTTGGCATCTGAAAGAAAAGTCCAAAAACAGGAGAAAAACACAAAAAGGGGTGGGGGAGGGAGAAAGCAAGCTACTACATCTGCACTACGCTATGGGATAAGTTTACTCACATAATTTGTAGCTCTAAGCTTAAATAGATAATACAGTTATGTCTGTGCTTTCCGTTGATATAAGTAGCAAAATTAATCTTTTTTTTTTTTTACATTTTCTACACTTTTCAGAGAAAATATCCAGTTACAACCGCTTTGCATCTTATGAAGTCAGATAATTGAGTACAGAGAACACAGCTTTGCTTTCATTACCCCTTAGAGACTTACGGAGGCAGGAGCCTCCATATAAGTATCCTTATAAAATATATTTTCCTTTGGTGCTCTGATTGATTGCAGAGTGTGAATAAGCTTTCACTTTATCTTTGATGCTGCTCAACCACAATTCAACAAATCTTTGTCTTTTTGCCATACAGAAATCAGGAATTTAAGCATTGCAAGCTCAGTTAGCTTTAGTTGGAACGTGGTTATACCTGAAACCTAGTCAAGTTCCTCCTTCTGGTCACTGGTATCGCTATGCACATGTCCAAAACCTCCCACCCATTTGAGCTAGTGGCAACGGCCAGCAAAAGAGCGCAGCAGCTCCCAATCAGCGCCAGTGGCACAGTCCTCCATCCAGGGGTGAATGCAACCCGGTCCAGGAGGCAGCCTTACTGGGAGTTAACCCCTCCTGCAGCAGACCAGGCTGTTTTATGGATAGATTACCTACCTCTTAACAGCCAGGGCCATTTCAGCAGCAGAGGGCAGAAGAGCTCAGCAAAATCAGAATGTGAGATGGTGACATTGATACCAGTTTCGTGACAGAAAAGTAATTGTGTGTAATAATATAAATCAATAACTAAAATGTTTTTTGGTATCCAGCAGTGGATGGACCTTCTCACTCTATATTCTCTTTGATCTAAAGCAACAATAATACTCCTTTTAGGAAGTTCATCTGTTTTCAGGACCAGGACACTCGACTTCTCAGTTCCTCAGTGAAACATTTTGGTCAGCACAGATGTGGTAGTCATAAATCAAAACACTGCCCATCACAGCCTGGGCTCCCCGAAGTCCCTAGTTATGCCAAAATATCTTGTTTTGGCTGTCATTTTGCTTGTGGATAAGATTCCAGGAGAAGATATTCCAGAAAAGGCACAATTTGCTGCTAAAAGCTACATTGGACTTGGCAGCACTTTGCCAGCAAGGGACATGAGTACAGTTGCACTAGCAAAACACCTCTGAACACTCCATCACTTTTGTAGATAAAATTTGAAGGAAAGAGATAACTTATAAAGCACATTTGCTCCACAGACTTTGACTTAGGACTCTTATCTATTGTTAAAATTAGGGACCTGATTAATTGCAAATGTTGTTAAATTTACTCCACCCGTATTACAATATCATTATGTAACAGTTAATTGGTCATATTACTCCTGAAATGCTGTGGGACTTTGCAGAAAACTTTTCTCTTTAGGGAAAAAAAAAAGTCTTGAATGGAACTAAATCAATGTTTTTTCAGCTTCCATATCTCCCAGGTCTAAACAAAATTGAAATGTCAAATTTCATCAAGAAAAAAATGCCAGATAATATGGAAATGATTCAACCTTTTTATCATCTTTCTTTTCTTTATTTATAAGAAAATTAAGTACCTGGGAAAGATGTCAGTCAGGGAAGTAGGTATATTTTCATGGGAAAATCCATGAGCCAGGGGCTCCTCCCTATACTGTTTATGTTCTCTACCATCATCAACATTCTCTTCCCTTCCAAAAAAGCTTCTGTAACCATAACATTAATATGGTAGGTGAGCAGTAACAAACCCGACAACCTGAAAATTTAGCATTTTCCTTTTGATAAGATGAATCTGCAAAACAAAATATAAAAAAAAAACATGGGAGCTGCAGAAAATGCCAGATGAGTGCAGTGATCTATTTAGATAATTTTCTGATAGAAACCAGCCTTAGATGCTTGAGAGAACTGGGCAATCTTTAGAATTACAGCATAAGCTGTTTCTAAGGCAGTTAGCTCCAGTCACCTAATGGTTTCTTTATCTTCCGTATCAAAATTCCTGTTATTTTCCCTACCTAACAGATTTTTTAAAGTCCTAATTAGCTTATAAATATGTTCTTCTTGTTTGATTCTAGTTAATTTTTCAGAATCGTGTGGAAAATGAATTAATGAAATTAATTAATTATGCATCAGAGAAAGAAGCATTTATTTGCATAATTCTTAAAACTTCCCCATTCTGTTTCATTAGATGCGCTTTGTACCTGCATTCTCTGGAAAGGCAAGTGGAAACTGCTGAATTAGCTTCTCCGTACAGCTTGTTGTTTTAGATGACTTTCACACGCTTACTCAGCTGCCCACATATATACATTCATCCCACTGAATTTAAAAATAAAGATGAAGAGTAATGGAGGAGGGATACATTACCTCTTATTTCCATCAGGGTAGGACTATTCAAATAGGAAGTTACCACTTAGAAGAAAAACCTTGTAGGTTCATAACTCATCTACTTTGCTGCTATTTATTCTTGTGCCATGTCCATGAAATACAGCACTTTTAATGTTACCACACTTAGGCTGTACAGGTATGCCCAAGAAGAAAATTTTGAAGAACCTCAGAAACCTAAAGTCCATTTTTAAAGGGGAAAACCCTCATGGAAATTTGTCTTTAATAAGGTTTTTAAAAATCTGTGGTATCAGTACAAAACCTAACTGTTGCACGACGTAGCTTTACAGAGGGACAGCTCTGCCTGCAAGGAAGGTAGGATGGCTTACGCCACCGTCTCTGCAGGGGAAGCTCCTGCCCATCTGCAACAAAGCCAGCCTTACGCCTACCTGGAGGAGATAATGATGTGCTCTAATCCCCATTCATATCACAAAATTCGATCATATAGCCAGCCCTTCGAGTGCCCCAAGACTTTTGAATATGTGTCTGTAAAAGGCTTGGAAGCCTAAATCCTATTCCAAAACTAACCTCATTATTCTGGAATCTTTTAGTATGCAATGACACGAGGAATGATATAACCTATTATGGAGGAAAATAAAACAAACATAAAAAAAAAAAAAACATGTGATAGTTTGGTTAATATCTCACCATGGTATTTTGAAACCAAGCTGGCCATGAAAGGAGGATTTGTGAACTTAGGGAAGGAATGATTACTCACAATCCATGACTCTGTTTATTTCTAGTAGCATGGGTCTATTGAACTCTATGCAAACACGTTATGGCTTTTTCTTTTCCAGTCAGGGACTATACATGTATTGTACATTAAACCCTTCTAAAATTGTACTTAAATTCACCTCTGGGCATCTTGATTTGGAATGCTAATAGCTGTATTTAGCAGGTTTGGCATCTGCTCACCTTATTTGTATTCATGCATCCTGCTCTGTACACATAAGTACCAGCCTGAAAAGATTACAACTGGATCCCACTCATTCATGATAGCAGGCCCTGAGTAAATATAAAGATGATGGTCTGTCACAGTAGAAAATGATTGGTAGCAATTTTGGAAGAATTATTTGAGGACAGACACTGGTGGAATAACGCTCTTTGCCCCTATTTTTTTTCTCTTAGAGCTCCACAAAGCAATGTCTTAGAGAATCAGTCAATCTCTCGAACATATAAAATCCTGCTGCAGAACCACTAATACAACAGAAACACAATACACACTATTCTTTGTTTAATTCAAACTAGTTCTACTGTGAGGCATCTTCCTTGCCTATTAATAGGTGGATTTGTTCCAACAGTCTCATTTTCTCAGATAATGATGCAAATATGCACCAGCAAACAAAAATCAGTTTTACATATCATTAACCTTGGGTGCAGAAATTGCTCCACTAGTGCTGCAGATGCTGATGTGAGAAATGGCTGTGCCCCTCCCCAAGGGTAAGAATTGTCATTCTCATAAATTTCCTCCTGAAAAGACTGTGAGGCAAAGGTTATCCCACCCAAGAGGAGCAGCTCTTGGGGCTGGGTGATTTTTGGTGTGCCAGGAAACACTCATTCTCTCAGCTAACATGGCAAC
This sequence comes from Crypturellus soui, assembly GCA_032275445.1. Taxonomy (NCBI): domain Eukaryota; kingdom Metazoa; phylum Chordata; class Aves; order Tinamiformes; family Tinamidae; genus Crypturellus; species Crypturellus soui. The sequence goes on along the minus strand of JAUBNY010000645.1, from coordinate 2,713,597 downwards.
TTCAACAGAATGCTGAAAACTGCCTTATAAAGATAGAAACTTTGAAAAGTTTGATCTGCCTCACAAATATAAGATTTTAGGTACCCATTTTTCAATACATTCCTATGCCTATGGAGATTTTGAAATTCACTATCAATTCAACATATCTCTGATAAAGAGATAGAAACCTTACCTTCAGAAGGTGTTTGATTCCATCCTAAAATAAGAACCTATAACTGATAAACAATATAGCCGTGTTCTGAAGGTGCCTGTTGGTTACAGAGGAAACCAAGATAACCAGATCAAGCTAAGCAGCTAATTTTTACAGAGTTGTTATGCGATATGATTTTGGTCCTTTGAGATTGATATACATCTTCCTGCCTTTACATTTGTGAACTATTATAATCAGCACAAGCCACTTACAAGAAAGTAAACTAAATTTTATCCCTTTTTTTGGTGCAACAACAGAACTAATTAGTTATTTCCAACTGAAGTGCCAATCAGTGACATCTGCACCGAATCACTGAAATCAATTAAAGTAATTGGCTTCTACGAGTGGAAGGGACATGTGATTCATAACCCTTTATTTTTGGCAATACTATTCCAGAAGAAAACAAGTGAGGTCTACTTTCCACAACCTAAGATGTGATTGCATAGCCTTAAATGTTAAACAATACTTTCAAACATGAGAAATAATTCTCCTCTGCTATATCTGCTCATTTGAGCAGTTGTCTGCATGTCAATAACTATGGTTATCATTTTTATGATCATCTCCTGTACCAGCCTGTCACCTTAAATCTGCTCCAACCTGTCTAAATACACACACATACATAAATATTGTACATCAGTCAAGCATGAATCAAGTAGAAGTTTAAATATATAGTGGCTGGCATATATTTATTTGAAAATCTGCTCTTTTTTCTTGCTAAGTTATCCTATCATACTTCTTAGACTGGGACCCCAAGTGAAAATCTGGCAGGAGTGTGAGCCAAGAAATTCAGTTTTCTTGGTGATTCCTAAACTTGCTCTTGCTCACTGAATTTTACTATGGAGCAGGAATGTGAAGGGATGAAAATTTGAAGCGGAAGAGACAATACGATATAGACTGGCCAACAATATTGACCCTTGCTGTTGCTACTCATTTGAGACAGATGAAACAAACCTGCTGCCTCTAGAAAAGGTTTTATTTCTAGTATCCCTTTTGCCCTCTGTGCCTGGATCAAAAGCAGTATCTCCCAACCACAGAAAATGAAAACAACTACTGGGTCTCTCCCTATCTGGGAGTTTGCACACTCCCAGATATTGGTGGCAATTACCAAGTGCTCCCCATTTTGCCAGATTGGAGCTTCAGAGTTTCCATCCATGTGGCTTCCTAGGGAGGGGTCTTGAATCTAAATGAGTTCCTAGATCAACTTCCAACAATTATGATATATTAATTTTTATATATTACCCTAGATGCCATGTAATACCTCAGAGGACCTTAAAGTAACTGTAAGAGAGGTTTCTCTTAAAAGTTTAACCACCAAAGGGATGAAAATCAAATGATAGATTCGGAGAAAGCAATGGAAGTTGCCCCTAGGATTCATGGCCCTGTATTGTACTGTATGGACATATCTAACTCACTTTTCTTCTCCTAAATGTGTAAATTCAATGTATTGCTTTTCAGAATTGCTGCTCCCAGCTACATTTAAGTATCTAAATCCTTATCACACACATGAAAGCAAACATATAACTTGGATGAGATACAAAAAGGGAATGCTAAAAAGATGCAGTTGCCAGCGCATAAAGACCAATAAAATGTCTTGTACATTGTTAAGGTTCCTTCTTCCCATCACCCCCTAGGATTTATTACTTGCAATATTATAGTGTGAATGACCCAGACTTCCCTGAAAGGGAAGCCACATCACTGTCTAACAGAAAGGCATCTACAGATTTTCCAGTCATAGTAAAATCAAAGCAATTTCTATGCACATCTAAACGTATAAATTATACAAAAAAGGAATATTTTTATCAGCTCTAAAAGAGAAATGACTAATTCAAATTAATTTGAACAATTATTCGTCATTTATTTTGGGGATATGCCACTATCCCAAGAGGCAGGTTGTGTGTTCGAAGGACTGTTTTCCTTGATTCTACTTTTCATCTCAAAACTGTGTTGTCATTAACTTGCAGATTTCACTGAATGGAAGCGTTTAATCACTTGACAAAAGTGTAAAGCGTAATCCAATTTCTTGCCACTGCTGCTACCAAGCAGCCAAATCATTATACATCTTTAGCTTGACTTTCTCAAATAAAAGATATTCATTAGAGTCACTTGTCACTGTAATGCACTGCAGGCTGAATGAGAGGAGGGAGAAAATCATAAAGAAAGAGACATAATGGTAAAGCACCATCACAAACATCATACAGCAGTCAGGGAAGGAACACAAGCATGCAGAAATAAATCTAGCATCACTAAAGTGACTTGTCCGGTGCTCTTCCTCACTATTTTGTGCATGTGAAAAGCTTCAGTGCAAGTCATCTTGCAAAGTTCAGTCCGAATCATGCACAACTCTAGAACTCATGAGATAGAGAGCTACAGAGGGAAAAGAAAGGCTGGGGAAAAAAAAATCAGACCGTAGAATTCATTTGGCACTGCTTGCTCTTAAAGGGTATTAGGTTAGCATTGTAAAGACACTAGTTTTGATTTTTTTTCCTATCAACATCTAATTCATAACAGTGACAAAACCAATATATTCAGATAAAGAAAAAAAAAACAACTACTTTATATCTTCAGACAGTACAATGGTTATGTTATCAGTAGCTACGATCACCTAGAGCGACCAGAATACTCTGCTGGTGGACTTGTGGACTTGCTAGTGAGCAGTTCAATTAACTGAATTATCTTAAAGAGTTCTGTCCAAATCCCTAACTTTTCTTCCCAAAGAGTCATGGGATATTTGTTCAGATATTCATTTGGTTTAAAGAGAAAGATGTACTTATGATAATTAATGCATTCAGCTGGCCAGCTCATTACTCAGATCATTCAAAATTGTCCAGGAAATGTAGGTAAACACCAAAACAGAATTTTAGTTCAATAATGCTTTATAATTGCTCATAGTGTTCATGAGTTCAAAGCTCACAGTGTCTGTCATTATCACAGAAGAGAGGCAAGAAGTACTTTGAGAAAAGGGAAGCTTCTAGACATTAGACTTGTTATTCCCATAGTATAGGAGTGTGATAGATATTTGGCAATGGTGGCATTTAGGGAAGGTCCTGGTTTTTAACAAGTATCCATCAGCTCACTGAGCAGAGCTATTTATTTATTTATTTATTTATGGAATGAGGAACCCACTTTGCATCTGCATGACAGTATTTACTGAGAAAAGCCATGTTTTACTTAATCAAAGGCGGCTGTTGAAAGTCACTCAGTTGTATGTAGAGTTCACACTAGAAAGCATCAATACCACTGGTCCAGATGACATCTCAAAACTGAGCAAGCCTTTTCTGCACTCAGCTCCACTGGAGTGGTATTCAGAGCTCAAAGGACTCAAAAATGCTGCTGCTGGGGCTATCATGTCCTTTTGCAGTAAAACAAAATACACCAGCCATTGCCTATAGTTACCAAAGGGATGTTGTATATTCAGGAAACTCGTAGGGCTTGAAAAGAGAAAATTAAGTTGGAGACATATATAATTTAGTGAGCAGATGAGCCTCATGCCTGCTTTTCTTGTGATGTGGTACCAGTTATTCTTCAGCTACCAAGCTGCGAGTATGTCCACATCCCAAGCCATCACACATTGCTAACATTATGAATATCCTTGCATAAATATTAAAGTACTAAAACAAGCTGCTCCTAGCAAACTGTTACCAAGCAGGAGCATCTATCCAGCCACACCAAGCTGCCTATAGCACCAAGCTGCCTATAGCAGCAGCTGAACTGTCAGCAAATGCAGGCAACTGGCCCCTTGGAGTACTGTGGCACCCAAACATGTTTTTTGGCAGCAGAAGAGGTAGTCAGTAACCCTTCAAAATACCCATACACCAGCTAAGAATGCACTTCCTTTCCTTTTCCCCAAAATATACTTTCGTGCTGGAAAAGTAGCTTTTCAGAGAGGGATTTGGGAGTCCTGGTTGACAACAGGTTAACCATGAGGCAGCAGTGTGCCCTTGTGGCCAAGAAGGCCCATGGGATCCTGGCTGCACCAGGAGGAGCGTTGCCAGCAGGTCAAGGGAGGGGATCCTGCCCCTCTGCTCAGCTCTGG
>JAUBNY010000645.1:2677950-2700586 GCA_032275445.1 Crypturellus soui | reverse complement strand
AGCACCTTCTTGTCCTCTATGTGCCTGGAGACAATGGCCAGCACTAGCTGTTCCATCACTTTTCCGGGGACAGAGGTATGTAAGATGTTATGTAAGATGTTTACAAATAATTTACTTGGCTCTACATCAAACAATACCTACGCAACACTATTTGAACCATTCATTTCCTGGGCAAGTACTAGTGAGCCACAGATTGGTGCTATCACATTATTTTCTGTGGCAGCTCTGCAACTTTTGCATTTCTCCACCCCACCCAACAGGCCTGGCTGGAACATGAGTATTCCAGTACCGTTGATGCCAGCACATATGGCCACCCTGTGCTGCAAAGACCGCTAAAGCCTACAGCTGCTACAGGTGCCGTGCACCTTATTTGGCCTGGCTACCAGCAAAGGGTATAACCAACCAGTGCTTTCCTGAGCACTAGCAAATGAATAGAAGAAGAGATAGCAAAGATCATGCCACAGCTTGCTCGCACTCGTTACCATGAATAATCATTCACACAGATAGAGCACAACCAGCTCTATGGCTCTCTCACACGTATGCATGCAATTATTTTGCCTCTTAGTCAAAGCCAAAGATATGCTTAAAAACACATCTCATCTGGGCACAAAGGGTATACATTTGAATTTTTTAAGTATAGTGACAGACAATCTTAAAATATAAAATTATTCAGAACTCAGAAGAACCCCGTTGCTGCCTGCCTTTTTATAGATGCAGGGGAAAGACAGAACACAAAAGAGGAATGCTGGCCAGTCTGAGGCTGGGAAGATATTATTGTGAAAGAAATAAATGATACATTAAGTTCAGTTGTCATTGCACAAACAACATGAACAAACCATAAGACAGAGCTATTATAAATGCTTCCAATGATGCTTTGAAAAACAACTGTGAAAGTACAAAAAAATATACATAAACACATATATAATCTTACAGAGAGTGCTTATTCTTTTTCTTACATGGCAGACTGAATAGAAGAAGAAAACAGAGATAGACACATAAGAAAGTTGCACTTCCATTTTGATTGCTCTCTTCCATTTTCTGAAAATCTTTGCTTGGTGTGAAAAGGACTACAATGGCAAGGGCAATCCATGAGCCATATCCTGCTCAGCATATTCTTCTGAGTAGTTATAGCACGACTGTAACTACAGGCATGATCCACAGTCCATCAGTGAGAGCAAGTGGGATTTATCAAAAAAAAAAAAAAAATCACAAAACAAGGTAACAATCTGCACTAAAAGTGCAATACAATGCTAGCTTATTATTCTTTGACGGCATCCAGATTCAGACAGTGGAGTTTTGTGCTTTTCAGCACAAAACACTGCTGATCTGAAAAGCCTTTCGGATGAGATGTGAGAGAGATACTTAATATCTATAGCCATTACTGTTTCAGTGGCAATTTTTGTGTATAAGGGTGTCATCACTACAGTCCTTCACACATTTGAGCCTGGCTACTCACATTCTGTCTAAATTGCTTCCCTTTATTTTCAGTGGAGCAAAACGCTTCAAACCTCTGGCTCTGAACTGCCAAGAAATATGTGATGAATGTTTTTATACAGCTGTTGCACTGCTTGTCAGAAGTCGCTGCAGTTTGGTGGTGGGCAAGGTGATTTACTGCCTGATACTTCTGGGGTAAAAGGCCATATACAGTGGGTGGCTGGAATCCTGCCTTTGCTTGTCTGTGCCACACAGGATACCAAGTATTTGCTGTCAGGTAAACACCAAATAAATGTCTCTGAAGGCTTTCTGACTCCACAGCACTAAATGGCTTTGGAAAGCACTCCAGCATATATATCTAACTGCTGTTGCTGAAATGAGATTTTTGAAGCAAAAAATATGTATATTATTGCTTAGTGCTGTCCTCTTTGCAATCAGGTGTTTATAACTTTCCCTAGCTACCACTCATTTGCAGCACAGTGATTAGCCCATCTATCCAGAGTATAATACATACCACAAGACATTGAAGAAAAATTAAAATATATCAACAGTGTTGGAAGAATTTTTTTTTGATAGGTCTTGGTGCATGCATATCAGAATTACTGTGCTATGGGAGCTCTTGATTTATGTTCTGGTTTGGGATTTTATTTTTGCAGGGTATTGTAATTTCCCATAGAATAAAATTCCAGTACTCTCCAGCTGTACTTATAATTGAGTTACAAGATAGTCAAGCAAGCAGGCAAAAAGGTAGTTCTCAAAACACAGAGAATTCAATAGTTAAAAACGAATACCTGGAATTCTCCCTGGAAAACTGAAGGAATTACACTCAGATTCTTGAATGCTCATGCTGAGTACCTGCAAGAGCACAACCCTACTGAGAAGCAGGCCCCTGGCTCTCTCACCAGCTACAGTCTCCAGTATCGTAACGATGGCCTTCAGTAAGAGAAGATAGCAAAAGTATACACAGAGCCTGTCTATGACGCACGAACAGCAAAAAGTCATTTTGGCCGAGGCTATTTGATCATCTGGAAACAACAGGGAGACTGACAGGCAAGGGACATGTAGCAGGTATATATCATCAGTTAAGAAGACAATACAATGAGTACCATACCTTTAGTTTGTTTATACAGCATAATCTCTTCGCTCACCCAGCTCCCACCAATGAACAGTTTGCTCAGTTTCCAGTCACTGTTTGATCCTGAAGGAGACCCAAGCAGACATTTGGTATTAATCCATCACCCGTCAAGGACTTCTAACATTTGAAATGGTTCTGCTCAACCCAAAGCTCGTTCTGGCTATAGAAGCATCCAGCTTATGCTGTTTTTCCGTAACAGTTCCTCTCAAAGCTAAACAATTCACAGGGACAAGCAAACTATTTAAGTCAAAGTCTGACCTGAAGATACCCCAAAATTTTTTAATACTGAGCAGGAAACCTTTGGCGACTATGTCTCAAAAGCCAAAGAAAAAGATTGTTTCTTTTGCCTTGAGAGACAAGTCCTTCAAAATGAAGATATATTTACTAGTGCTGTCATTCCAACACTGTTTCCCTTATCCTACTGGGTCTACATCAGTCACATCTATATTGCGTCTGATTATGTCTACTGAGTACGAGATCAATACAAGCATCTTAAATAGGCCGTCCATCATATCTGCCAGACACAAGCATCATTCTTTTTTTATTTGATTTTTTTATTATCACAAAATTTTAATGTCTTCTGTATCTTTTGACTACTAGTGTTACAATCCTAGCTTTTATTTTTATCTCTTCCTTTGTATATAGCATGTGTTTTAGACTTCACAACTGATAACCTTTTCTGTCAAGAACATTGCTTCTACCTTTTCTTACGACTTTCACAACAGCTATTTGAAATAAAATAGATAAAACAAGTACCAGCAAGTACGAATGAATATTACAAGGCTTACTTTTCCATTCATTTTACTTTCATTATTGTGAATGTTTCCACTTGCAGCTCAAAGAAGTCCCATTAAAGAGATGTAGCTCCGTGTGATTAAAATCACATTAAATTTAAAATGTGATTAAAATTAAAATGTTAGAAAGACAGAAATAAAAAGTAGTGTTGTTTGGATGACCAAATTCCTTCAAATGCCAAGTAAGTGGTACTGAACAATTTAATTGGCTTCTGGCATAAAAGGAGTTAATTCACTTATCACCACAATAAACTAGAAGAAAACTCCTTGTGTTAATTGTCTACTTGGATGAGAATTAACTACTCATTAGTCTCCACCATCTCAGCCTGCTAACACTATTTTATGTCTGATGAGATAACTACAAGTAAGATTACAGGGCATGCAACTTATCACACACAAAAATGCTTTCACTCCCTATTAACTCTGCTAAATACACTTGGCTATTGCTGTACTTAGGAAGTAAGACTAGTGCTGTGAATGAGACGAGAACACATGGTATACAGCGCATTTATTGTTTGCTCTCATCTGCCACTGGCCTTTACCTGCATCACCCTAAATATAATCAGGATTTTGGCTAAGTATCAGGTATGATGGGGTCTCATGCTGATGTTTCTGAGCAAGGAATTTCAGAGACACTTGCATGTCAAGGTTTAAGGAAGAGAAAGGAAACATACTGGAAATATAATTATCTTTTTCATTCGTTTTCAGTTATTTACTGGATTAAGACAACTTTACCAGAAATAGTGATACAAAACTTTACCAGAATAGTGATTTCACTGTCAATTCTGAAAAAAAAAAAAGTGGAGATTGCTTTATGTTAACTGTTTGGAATAGTATCCAGTTCAGCTAATGCAGATACTTATTTGGTGCACTTCTCACTGAAATTTTAAGGTGTTAGATCAGAGGAGGAATGCTAAAAGTGCTACCTGATCTGCTAACATAACCGCCGAAATATCTTGCTCAGGTGTTCAGCAGTGAGCTGCACACACGGGAACATGCACAACAGGCGATCCAATCTGCTCAAACCACACAGCTAGACCAGTGATGGTGCCAAACAGTCCGTGCCAGCTGATTTAACCTTTCCCAGGGAACCACTGTGAAATACTCAGTGCCACTTGACTGGGGAACCAGTCTACCCTCTCAGTCGTCTTCTGCATCTCTTTTAAGCCGTTGATATGGAGAAAAACATTCAATTCGATCTCTTCCACTGCAGTCTGGCAGAGGGTTCTGTTTTCAAGTGGGGTATCACAGTGCTGAGCCCAATCTGAGGGAGTCAACCCACATCTTCCAAGCTACACAGAACAGCCTGAGCCACCAGGCGGGGAGGTATTTGGACTGAACATGTCCTTGTCATCCTTGAACAGCTGTCTGGTCAAAAAGGGTGACTTTATGTGATTCTAAACAAGGAGACAGGCGGAGGCTTGGCTTACCACAGTGTTGGCTGTGCTCAACTGTGTGGAGGCAGAGCCAGGCTTCTAGCTCCAGCTCTCTGGAACACCTACAGTTCATTAGCCTTCACACTGGATGAAAATGAAAAATAATAATTTAAAAAAAAGAGTTGGAGAAACAGGAACCCAAATCCTTTCTGTTAATGTCTCAAAACAAAGCCAAGATTTTCCTCATTTGTCTCTTTCTTGGCCACTAAAACTGGCACTTCTGGCAGCGCAACAACTTCCAGAGGATGAAAGGCAATATCCCATGGCTGGCTTCTTAGAGGCACTGGATACGAGTTTAACTGCTTTCAGGCTAGGTAGAAATTCTAACAAGAGCCTCTGCTTTCTGTGCCAAGACTTAGCCTGCTTCACCTCCATACTTTAAATGCAGTGGACGCTGGCTTTAGAGCACTCCTGCAGGTGTTTGTTGTTTTACAAATAGTAATTTGTCTGAATTATAATCTCAGCTGGTAGAAAATAAGGCTTTTCCTTCTTATTATCCCTCAGAATTGTCTTTTATGAAATTTAATATGACTGATTTTGAACATTGGCTCTGTTTAGTGTTCTCCTCAGGCATCCTCTTGATGTCAAATCTCACTGATGTGTCTTAAAATAAACTTTGTTGTAAAATTGCATTGAAAGAGAAATGCTCTGTAAGTAACTATTAAAGAGCGTTTCTGTTTGGGTCTCTAGAGAACACCACTTATCCAAAACTAACATGCTGTACAAAATAATTATTATAATTACATATTCTAAAATGCAATAATTAATAACAGGAAAACAAAACCAAGACAGACATCTAAAATATAAACAAGAGACAAGAGATACAAATATGGGCATAAAATTATAGTGAACTTGAAAGGGAAAGCTTTTCACAGCTAAAGCAAAGATCAGGTCCCATGGCCTGGTTCACACCAGCAGTTCAATATATGGAGACACACTGATTTCACTGCATTCTGTATGAGCTACAGGAATAATAAGTGGTTTCTCTTTTGATGACTAAAGTTCTTCAGCTCATTTCCATTAAATTTCATCTTTGGAATATTTTTGGAAAGAGATCATAAATACATGCCTGCAATGAGACCTCATTTGAAAAACAGGTTTTCACTTACCTGTAAGTAAGACATATTCTACCAATAACTAAATGTCAGCTAATGATATGGTCCCCTATGCTAGTCATTTTATGAATATGAACGTTACCCTACAGTTCACAGACAAAGAAAAGATAGGCAAAAAGACAGAGAACACATAGAGCTTTTGGAGAAGGACTGAGGGAAAGCATCCAGCAGATTATTTGTAGTGCACTGTGAAATTCTGGCAAAGCTAGAGTCCAGGTTGCTTATTTTTAATTTCAGTTATCTCTGCCACATTTTTAGAATCAATTTTCCCTGCCTCCATTTCAACAAAGCAAGCATCCTCAAATTTATTTTTTCCTCATTTTTACATAGGAAAATAAGAACTACACATACAATTTTCCACAAGGCACTTATCATTTCAGGACACACAAGATGTTATTGCAATATTGCTATTTACATGTTAGAACATTTAATGACAAACAGAGAGGGGAAAAAAATCTTATGTTGCCATGTAAAATTATCTCTTTTCCTATCCTATATAAAAACACAGTTTACACCAAAAACATTCAGCATAATAAAATAAGGCAGAAAAAAATGAAAGGAGTCAAGCAAACAACCTGACATGTATATTTTCCCTTTCCACCTTTTTTTTATTTCAACAAAATTAACCTGAATTGGGAAGTAAAGTTAACCAAATGGGAGAAATTATTTCATTCCTCTCTCAGTTAGACTGTATTTTTGCATTATATTTTTATGTGCATATTCATTTTTCCTGCTCTCCCCAGCTCAAGCAATAAAACAATTGATAGGATCTGTCACTGTTATTAATGAAGAAAAACCTTGTCCATTACAGTCCAATTTCCAACATATTATAACCACAAAGAATTTTCTCATTGGTGTGTAAAATCATCAATGTCCTCTCCCTTACTGAGGCCTGCTTATTATTCTTCTGCTTTATCTTCTTTTCCACTGTACTGCTGACATTCCTCGCTCAATGTAACAGTGGCTCCAGCACAAAATTCCCTCTGAAGAGCTATTACGATTGTAATTAAATCGCACTACTGCCACCACTGGGAGAGAACACTAAATATCTCTTCAGCAAAAAACAGAGTTTTCTCAGTGGAAGGTAGCCCTAAAAGGTATGAGTGCCTCAGAAAATACTTGCAGAATCAGGTAAAGAATAGAACTCTTGGCTTACCCTTTAACTTTACCCTTTAAGTGTCTTTCCTTGATACAGACACAGTCAATCGTCTTGCTTTTCCACCAACAAGCCATTAAAAACTTTCAGAACACATCAGCAGCTTGCCCAGCACAGAAAAAAATCTCTTAATCTATTTTTCTGTCTAGCCAAGATCAAGAAATGTATAACTGAACTGGCTGAAATTTTAATCAGAGCTTGTTCTTACTGCCTGACCTGTACACACAGACTTAAAATTGCTGGAAGATCTTCAGCATTTTAACATTCTATTCATCTTCTCTCCATGCAACTCCTTCGCCACAGTGACAAGCAGACCCACCTTGAAGCTAGTCATTCTTTTTACACTGAACACTGTCCTCTTGTCTCATACAGGGTGCTTTGGGCACTATACATCTATGAGTAGATTTGCAAGAGAATAGCAAAGTCCTACAGAAGAACTGCTGGATTTGGGAGTTTACATTAGCATCTCTGCAGCAGTATTATTTCACCAGGAGCGTAAAAAGTCTATGAGAAACTACCAGGCTCCTAGAGACCCATGCGATGGCAAGCAAGAATGTAATCCAATTTCAGTTGCTACCACTCTGTTTTACAGCTACCTCTGCCCCTGTGCAACTCCTCTTGGAGTGAGGAGCAGTGTTGGTGCAGTCATGGCCCTTTGCTATGGTTCCTGCCTTGTCACCTTGGCTGCATCTGCACCATGGCTGAAGATTCCTCCCCTTTAGATGACTTACCTATAAATGTATGCCCATCACCAAACTTAGTGAGTAAAAAATGGCATCACTCAATGGCTAGCTGTAGAATTCACCCGCACTCCATCAGCTGCACTAACTGGGGTACTGATTAGGATGCTGAGGAAGCATCTGGATGGCAACAACAGGCCTAGGTGAGCTCATGCAGATCTTATACAATTTCTCACCTGTTTTGATCTCCTCTCTCTCTTGGCATTGCTTACTTTGTGAAACAATCTTGAAAAATATATATATTTTAGCTATATCTGTAGAAGCTGAACTGCTATAAATGAGGAAGACAGTCAATGTGTAATGCAAGCAATAGGGAATAGCAGGGATAGGGAATGACAAGACAGTTGCAGATTTAATTAAGATTTTACATACACATGTCTCAGGTAAAGCCTGCCCAGGTGTGTAATTCTGATAAAATGAGACCTTGACTAGAGTGTGAAACCTTAAAGTTGTGAAAATCCTGTGCTGTAATCCAAGACTCAACACCTTGACTAGCTGGAGTGTGTGTCGCATTCCGTCAAGTCCATGGTGTTGGAGGCAGCTGATCTGGAACCCTTGATTGGCTTCTGTCCTCTATGCAGCATGTGTCTATCTGTGGTACATGATAGATTTTATGTCATGGAAAGGATTGGGTTATTTTGGCTACCTCATCCCAAATTCTCCCAGAACAAAATAAGCTCTTGCACACTTGGCCAGTTCAGTCTCACAGGAAAACATAAAGCAAATGATGTAAACTATCCCTGAATTCTATACCACCCTGTCACCGCTGCTGACTGAAATACTCCTACACACTCAATCCTATCTACTATTATTTACTCAACAAAGTAAACCTTAGCTGAGATATAATTAATGATAATTCTGCATTTGCCAAAAACAAGTATCACAGTCTCTTTTTCAGTTTCTTTTTGCTCAAAAATGACTTGCCTATTTTGTCTAAATAGCCTCCAATATAACTGCTGCATCTCTCACAATATAAAAAAGTAGTATTTCCAATCACGTGTTTTCAAGCTTTGTTCTACTTTGTTCTTTTTCTTCACAGAATTCATCAGAACTTATGTTCTCCATCCTTTCTTCTACTTTCTATAGGCAGTAAGCCATTGCAACACTGAAAGGCCCAGCAGTATCCTGGTAACCGCTCTTGTAACTTGTGTATTTAAAGAGACGTCAGGCAAAACAGACACTCGTATCTCAGAACAATCCTGCTCATGATCTTAGCAGCGAACTCTTCTTACAGTGCGCCTGTGACCCACAAAGGAGCTGACGTTCTTCAAGGAAATCTCCCACCCTCTTAGGAAAGAACAACAGACAATATCTTGCAGGCAGAATCCAGGGTAGAGCTTTATAATGATCTGCCTGAAACTTTTCTGAAGGTTCCACTGAACTGTGAAAACATTCTCTGAAATACTGGTAAGGGAACTATTTGTGTTCAAAGAAGATCCAGAAAGCCTCCAAACTCGTAACTTCATCACCTTATTTTGATAGAAAATCTCAGTATGAATTTTGTGAAAGAAAGAACTCATCTTCAGTTTAAATCAGAAGAATTCTTAAGGCCTCACTAGAAACCCCCTTTTCCCCTCCAAACTAAAACCTGTCAATATTGTATTTGATATCACAGCAATTTGGTAATAAAATAATATGTTAGAATTTGCTTTGAATGAATAATATTTAAAAAGAACATTTTAGTGAATAAGTTTGACTTATATCTGTGCATATAAATAGCTTTATTGCAAGCATGCAGTATTTTTAATGTATTATTTTAACCTCTTAAAAGGTTTAGATCTAAAATAATTAGAGGTAAAACATTTTAAAGAATACTATTTAAATTAAGAACTACATAGGGGCAGAGTAGATGCAGTTTGACTTATTAGTAAACTTTCTTAAGAAAACTCACCTAGAAAACTATTGTCCAATGAAGACGAAAGTAAAACTTTCCGTTTCATTTAATCATATCCCTAAAGGTCAGAAATCCTTTGCTTTCAGTAATTAAACCATGCGCACCTGGAAATCCACTGTGGTCTGGTTTCTTCAGCCCTTTGATACTAATCCATTCCTATTTTTAGTAAATATGCCATTTCAGTGAATGAGTAAGCTCAGGATGGTAAATGCAGAAGATGTGCAGAGTGTCTACTTTAAGTGCCATTTTTTGTCAAATGACTTACAGTAGCAGGAAGACATTCACAGATACACCCAGGAACTTTAACTCATTACCCAGCTTGTTATCTGTGCCTCCAAAGTATAATGTTCCCTCCCTGTAAAAAGGCCTCTAATGAACATAATCGTGAGGGGGCAGAGCTCGTGAGTATGTGAGGGCAGAGGACACTTAGAAGGCACTTTACTAGACACCAAGTTAAGTACCCAGGCAGCCTAGCCTTGGTAAAGCCCTAATAGAAATTACATCCTCATTGATCAGCAGTGAATTTGGCAAATAAATCTATATTGCTGCAACCAAAGACATTTAAATTTGTATCCATCCAGAAATGCTGACGATATACCAAAGCTAAGGGGTTTCCTGAAATCCTTCTAATGGGACTAAGCCTCTTTTCTCCTGGAAGGAGCAGAGAAACATTGTCAGGTGTCAGAGTCAGCCTGCAGCATCCTGCCAGCACAGACTCTGCCACGTTAACAGCATGTGCCATAAAATCAGGAGCTACCTGCTCCCCTAACAGCTCCAGAAGTACCCGCTGTGCATTGCACAATGCAGCCAGGTCTTCAATGCCTCAATTGGTGGTTCTTGAATCAATATTATATGTTGCTGAATATTGAAATATTTTATAAAAGCTCATAAAAAATAAATTAATTAGAAAAAAAGATTACAGGGACAGCACTCTACTTACCATAATGAGCACAGGGAATCATAGCTCTAGGAGTCTAGATCTCCAGCTGTTACCCACTAATTCAGATGTCCTGTTGTTTGAGCCAGGCTACCTTTCTATCAGTAGGTTAATTGAGAGACACAGGATGTAATGTGAATAATAATCATTTAAGAAACATTATGATCAGCAAGTTACCTGGGTAAGAAAGTTGTAATTGTGAGTTAGTGCTAAGCAGAGCAAGATCATTAGAGAAGAAATTCAGAAAGGAAGTATGCTTCTATCTCTTCTCCTTTAAGAGGAACCTTTCAAAACATACCTTCTTCCAGAATATACTGAAAAGGACCTAGAGGAGATATTATTTGGCTACTCACTTGAAGGGTTTCTAGAGGGTTGCCAAGTTATCTTAGACATGATCCAACTGATATGAAAAAGAGCAACCAACAGAGGACCATTATAAAAATGGTGTGTTGCAGGAATTTCTCACCAGCAGCAAAAGAAGACCTGACTGTGTACCAATGAAATATATTCGTATTTATAACATATTTACTGAGATGTCATCATTATTAACTCATCAGGTAACTGAGTGGGCCATGATCATAAAACAATTTCTACTTACTGACACTATCTTTGCGTTTGCACAGGCTTTACTGAATAAGTGTTAGTATTCATCCACATAATGCTCCTAGAAATATTATCAATTCATTTACTCAAGTGCCTTTCAGCCTTCAGCTAAATCTGTCCAAATCTGGAGCTGTTCTGTGCTTGAAAATGTAGGGCTGGCCTCTTCTCACGTCTCTGGATTTCAGCTCACCGACATACCAGGCAGGCAATTCTTTGACTGTGGGAGTACTGTGAGGATGATTTCCTGCTGGTGTTGTAGTAAGGTAGCATGACAAGATCCTGATAAAACTTCATGTGGTTTTAAAATTAGCAAAAATACATAGCAGTATTTGAATACATTTTGCTCAAGTATGCTAGAAATAGTGTTCTCTACTCAAGCGATCCATTTTTAAACAACAGAATCTGCATATTTCTAAAAGCACATTAATTGCAAGTTACTGTGCAGCAGATAAAACTTCATACTCAGTGGAAAGTGGGAAGATTTCTCAAAAAACAGAAGAGTACTAAAGACAGAATCAACAAATGGACAGATCCATTGTTCCAATTTTACTGTCAAAATTATTCTCACATACCTGCTATAATTTCAGATATCTGGGAATATTTTCCTTTCACGACACCTAGTATACTTTTATACAAGATGCAATTTTGGCTGTGCATTCAAAAGAGAATACAGCCTGTAGGTTTTGGGGGTTCAAAGTTGTAATATAATATTTTCCTCTGAGAGTTTGTCAAAATATATATTTTTCATATGTCAAAAATGTATTTTTTGCTTTTTGTCAATAAATTGGTTTGAAACAAATTCATAATAATAGAGTCATATGATTAACTGACCAGATGTGTTTTCTTTAATACTCAACAGCTGTAATTTTGTGAATATCTGTAATTTTGAGTACTTGTCATAAAACTCCTGTTCTCTGCTCTTCCCAGAAACAGAAAGAATAATTAGGTAAGAAAATGAAACAGTACAGGTTTCAGAGTAATACGCTTCCTAGCAACAAAATGACTTTTCAAATATGAAATCAGACCTACTGAAGGTCAAGACACAGAAATATCTTGACGGAAGAGATGTTACATAGTACACGGTGACATTTCAGAAAAGCAAAACCCCAAGCCAGAAGCACTGCCACTGCACGCTTTCTTGGACAGAGACTCAGCAGGGTCCAGATGCTGGGCACTTGCTTAGAAAGAGTCAGGTTTTATTTACTGAATGTCTATCTCAATTGAATGTTTCTAGAAATTTATACAAAATGCATCAGAAACTTCCATGAACAAGACAGGAGAACAGAAATCCCTTGCCCATGTTAAAAACTCAAACTTATCAACCAAGAAGTAATTATATTTGATTTTTGAAAAGTACAACTGAATTTTTGCGGGAAACAGCAGCTGCATCAAAAATGTCCTTTTTGCCTATACCCAGTGAAATATCTACAAATTCACTACAACCCCCTCAGTGCACGTGTATGCTTGTTAGAGAATTGCTAGATTTTTTCAGTTGGATTCTCGGAGTTTCAAAATTTGCTGGACATAATTCAGACACAAACTGGGCAGCTCTGTCATTACCATCACATGTTCTGCTAGTCTCAGGATATGCTACTCACTGAAGATGAAACTTAGAGTGAAGGATTTGATGCTCCTGTGATGGAAAATCATATATTTAAAGTAACAAGAACAAGCCTACATTGGAAACGGTACCAAGACTTGAAAAAGGAATGCTCAAAAATCAAATCGTGCATAAAGAAACAATTTTCTATACAAAGAGAGAATCTAAACAAGGTGAATTTAGTAAAGAGATTAGTCGAGATGTTTTTCACACCTTTTTAGGGCTTAGGCTAAGCATCCCTGCTTCTGTTACAATGCTTAAATATGTCTAATGCCTAAAATATAGCGAATTCACCAGTGTTGCGTGTTATGAAGAAAGAAATAGTATACAAAGGAATAAAGGAGTAAACACTTTCAGCATCTTATGCTATTATTTGAAAGGTAAGTAACAAATAGAGAATTCCTGTATATTAGAAAAGATGTTGAAAATTCACTTTGCCGGAGGTTTTGATTCTCTTACCTCAGGGCAAAAACTGATCGCTCTTTGAAGTCAGAAACTACTCTGTCAAGGAAAAGTAGGGTACGTTTAGCTAGCTTTATTTTAGGCAAGTTGCACATTTTTGAGTGTTTTGTCCATTAATACAGGAATAATACCATATATTAGACAAGACATTACACTGTTATAACACTGTGCTTTACATGTTTCCAACTATTGTGTGAGATCTTGTCAAATCACAAGACTTTTTTTCAGCCATTCCTATTGTTTAGTGATTTTTGAAATATAAAAGGCACATTTAAAGTGGTGTTCAGGTTTGAAATAGTTACCTGATAGTTTTGACACCTCATGCCTAAAAAATGAAAGTATTTCTCCTGCTGAGAGAGTTTTGAGAAAAACATTTAATGCACTAATTCCAATACGACTTCTTCCTTTGCAGTAACTAGCTCTCAAATGCAAACTGCACAGAAACTTAATAAAAATCAGAGTGGCTGTGCATTGGAAAAAAAAATGTGTAAAGCAGTTGGAAAAGAAAGAAAATGAACTTTTCTTCATTTGTATTATGCTCAAGATAGTCAGAAGTGAGTTAATAAACCTCAGCAAGGACTGTTCAACTAATGTCATTTCTTAAAGCTTTTGTACCATGGGACATGACGGTCCCTTTGAGACAGATTTCCCCTGAAAACTCCCCTGTTACGGTGCAAATGTAAAGGCATGCAAATGAGCACGGGGACCACGTGCCCATCAGAGAAGTGCCGCAGTAGCAGCACTGCACGAGCCTGTATGAGATCAAGCAACCTGGCACTTAAGCCATATCAAGCTTTGCAGTCTTCTGCAAAGCACTTAGTGTCTTCATCTGGAGGGTCAAATCCATCCTCTGCCTGCTCACTGCAGGCCTGGGGGTGAGCCTGGTCAAGCCCCTGCTTCATGCAAAGCAAATAAAGTCCATAATTGTGTCTTCTGCAACAGCTTAAATACTTCATGGGCAACAGAGGGAAGAGAGAGATCTACACAGATTTTCCCTCTTGCACGCAATGTAGAAGTCAGGCTAAAATCCCTCTGCTACAGAAGACAACACACTGCAACAAAATTGTTTGTAACTAATTGGCTGGTGTTCTTTTGATTGTGGTCACATAGCTCGTAACACCTAGTAAAGTAATGCTTGACAAATAAGAGAGCCACCGTGGTAGAGAAATAGATATATCTCATCACAAAAAAGAACAGGCACTATCCTAGCCTGAAAACCTTAGTTGAGAATAATTCGCTAATATCTTGTAGCAAAATTTTGCATATATCATTCATTATGTAATTTCAGATAATGAACACATTTGTGGAAATGGAAGGTATTAAAAAAAAAAAAACCTTAGAGGAGAAAATGGACTACAATTCTTGAATATATTGCTTAGTTAAAATAGTTGCTGCAGCTGGATTAGTGATGATACTATGGATAAAGAACCATATTGTGAGTCAGGATATATGAGCTTTCACTCCAGATGCCAAACACCTTGTGTGCAACTTTATCCTCTCAATATTCCCCACCTGTATAGTGGGATAAATAATGTGAGCATTACTGCAGCGTTACAAGGCCCATTTTACTAATATTAGTGAAGAACTTTTAAGAATCTTGGATGGGAGAATGCAGAAGATTTTTTTATTGTTTTAACTGAACGTTAGCCTCTATAATGCTGCCTAGATATTCTCAGTCATCTGAGAGAAGGAAGTGAAAGCAGTAACAGTTTGCTGCTTTTTCTAAAAATTACCTCTTCTCCAAAGAGAGGATTATCCAAAGAGGATTTCAGCACTTTAGAACAATAGAAAATAAAGGCCAGATATATGCCATTCACACTGATATTTTAGCCCACGCTTTCTGAGCTCATGAATGTATAGCACATGTATATTCTATGTATAGAAGTAGGCTTTTGAATCAGAGCAACCGATGACGTGGTTAAAGCACAGGGAGCAACGTCTGCATTTCCACGATGACGAACGGTGAGGGCAGCCTTCTGTCACCATACTGAAGACAAAATCCTAATGACACTGAAGTCAGTACAGGATGCATTATTATTTTGAATGGGGAAGGGCATCAGCCCAAATGCTGATGTCGCTGTGCCTAGTCAATAAAAAGATGGTTGTCAAAAATGAAATACAGGTTCCAGCATTTTAACCACTTTGGGTTTCATTTTGCTTGTATCCACAATGTTCCCTTCAAATCCTTGCTGGGAAAAAAAAAAATCAGAGATCAGATTTTAAGGCCACAGATGCAAAAATTCTGCAAGTTTTAAGTTGGCAAAGATATTATATTAGGAAAACCAGTCTCAGTTTTCTTTTACATGAGCTAATATCAGAAAATGAAAATAAAATGCAGCTTTTGAACAGTCATAATGAAAAAGAATCGTTCACATATCTATTAGTTGCAAGGAGGCCACAATGCAGAAATGAATGTGCAAACTGAATAATTTTAAAGCAGTTTAGACAGTTAATACAGTTTGAGTTATTGTTCTATTTTAGTCTGTTCAAATGTGAAAATACTAAAACACACATGCACTTTCTCATTATGCTATTAGCTTTGTGTCATAATCATATGTCTATGAAGTTCTGATTCATGAGTCCAAAAAACTTTAATTTTTCTCCTTCTGTGAAGCTGAACATCCTTGAGACCAGCTATCAATTTTAAAAAATGTTAATACATTTAAGGCTAAAGCTAGCAGCCACCTAAAATGTGAAACAGATTACTTGTTCCTGAAGGTCTTGCGTTGTGACATTTTGTAAATGAAGCATGCTATAATTCCAAAGAAGAGCTGTAATTCTGGGTACCTATCAAAAATTCAACTTACAGATTATACATTTTAGTCTGCACTTTGCAGGAGTTGTATACAATATGTCATCTTTCTGTAATTCATTTCAGCAGGTGGTAAGGCATTAACAAACAGATACAGAACTAGATCTCTCTAGTTATTTTTGTGAAGACTGAAGTACTGAGAATATAATGCTGTGAATAACAGCATTGCCCACTGAAAATTGCTGGCATATAATTTGCTTTGTATGAATTAAACAAAAAATGTAATTGAAAGATGGATTGACTGAAAACTCATTTTAAATTAAGAGATGTGCCAAATATAATATTTTCAAATCCTTGCCTATTTGTGAATTACCAAGGTTTGGGAGATGATTTTGGTCTTAACACTTCACTTGCCATGGTCCTAATAACAACGTTTATGATTTTGACTATAATTATTCACATTATGCAATTAGACAGGTATGGATGAGAACAGGTCAAAGCCTTACTCCTCAAGTCAATTATTTGACTTAAAATCTACTGTTGCTTCTGATTTTTGCTTTTTTCTATCATCCTATTCCACATGCAAACAAAGATAAGATCTTTTTACAGTGACTGTAAGACACATGTCTGTGAATATTTATTGCAATTACTTGCGAACCTCTGTTTTGTTTATTCAAATGCTTATGAATAAATACTATGGAGAATCAGGGACAATGTGCATCATATTTGCATGTGCATACGAATACTCTAATATAGCCCTTCATGAACACTGACAGTAAAATCAAAACAAGTAATGGAGAAGTTAACATGGGCAAGCAATGCCTTACAACTAATTACACTCTGTGGTTCCTAAGGATGAAGTTATTAACTGGTGGAAGGACAAGTACCGCCTGCTTCGTTTCAACTAGTTTAGCAAGAAGTCATCTCTCCAGACCCAAAACCTAGGATTAAAGATAATACTGAAGTCTGGAAACACTGATCCAGAAATAAACTGTGCTAAATCCATGGTGAGCAAGCTGAAAGAGCCACTCAGAGGTGGAGAGAGAGGAGAGAGACTATTCACGCACTGCAGGCAGAGCAGGTAGCTGCTTCTGATAAGAGATCTGTTTGTGCCAGGAGCACCTTGCAAATATTTGCAGTTGGAGATTAAGATACAAACAAGGTATACTGCCTGTAAAATTGCACTATATTCAGTGTTCATAAGGCCTCAGGTGGAGTACAGTTTCCAGTTTTGAGTTCCACAATTCAAAATCATTAAGAATTTAAAGTCGAAGGTCCAGAAGTAGAACTAGCAGAGATGTAAGAAACATGACTAGTGAGAAAAATATGGAGGATTTTCTAATGTGAGAAAATGAAGACTGGGGAGCATATGGTTAGAGTCTTAAAACAGTAAGAGGCTGTAGCAAAGAATAAAAATACAACTTTCATATCTGGACTGGACAGAAAAAGCAGCAATGATCTCAAATTGCAGTAAGGGGAATTTAGTTTGAGTATCAGAGAAAATTCTCCAATGTCCAGATAGAGAGCAATGGGATATGATGAGTATATGACTATAGGATCAGGCTATTAAGAAGAGGCTGTATAAACTTCTATAAAGATTGACTTTTTTTTTTTTAAATTCTTGGTTATAAGTTGAATGGACAGCAGTGAACTAGACGATCTCCCAAGCACCCTTCAGCCTTATGTTTCTGTGAGGAAGGGCAAGATGAGCAGGGTGCATGTTCACATTTCATTCTTCTTTCAGCTCTTTGCTCTATATTCTGTCAGGAGAAAATGAAAAAAATAAAACTTCCTTATTAAAACACCTGTTTTGAGTTATTTCGGTCAATTGCCACAATAATTTCCTAGGAAACTAGTGAAGCTTACAGGCACTAAAATTAACAGTCTGTTAAAAATCAGATACAGAAGTATGAAATGCAGACCCAGTCTAAGTTCTTCTGGACTTGACACTCCCTTCAGAGGTAGATAAAAGACATATGTATGACAGAATAGCAATCATATAAGTTTTAAACCAAGTATTACATGCAAAAGAGAAATATCAGAGTTGTTGTCCAACTGTTTTTCATTCTCACATTTTTCCCTACTCAAATCTAGGTAAGAACATATAAAAGCATCTAAAACTTCATCAGAAAACTCCCTTGAGATGTGAGGGGCCAATTAAATTAAAAAAAAAAAAAAAAAAAAAAACACATACTAGAAAATATGTAGAGAGGCACAAAATAATTTTCTGGAAACAGGTCAGTGAGTGGTAGACTAAATGATCTATTATGACTAATGGGACTTTCCTATTACTAATTTTTTCTCTTCAGTTACTTAAGTCTGTGACACAAAATGAAATTATCCAAAGGAGGTATTTTTCTGCAAAAGTATTCTTTAAGGCATAAGGCAATTTTCAGTCAATGAGTCTGTTTCTCATTTATCCAGGAAGCTGTGGCACTAGAAATATAAGTTTCATCAACTGGAAGCAGTGGAGATTAATGAGAAATAAAACAAAGCTTTCTGAACATGCAAAAAACATAGATTATTTTTTCAACTTTCATTTTGCAAACAAGAATAATGAATGTAGGAAGAAGCAAAAACTAAGGTCAGGTCATGGACAAACTTTTAAGAACCACAACTGAATAATACCTGTTGTGTTAGATCTCCTCTGCTGAGGAAAATCTCAGTATCAGACAGAAATGCAGCCCATTAGCATTTTCAGATCATTCCTTAAATTCAGGACATGAAAAAGAAAACTCAGAAATTCAACTCAGCACTAGTTTGGATGCCTCACATAGAACAGTATTCACCTCATATATACCACCATGATAAATCTTCAAAATACTTATTTTTATTTTTTTCTAGGATAGGAATTGCTCCTGATAAAATTAATAAACATGCAAAAATTTAGCACTGGATGTTGCCCAGGGAAGTTAAATAGCTCAACACTATATAGTCCAAAGGATTAAAACTTTAATGAAGGAATACTTCTGGTAGAAAAGATTTTTTTTTTAAGTGATTTGTAGGGAGTGTTTCATGCTTGCTAGAATGTGTTAGTGCACATATCTCCCAGTACACACCAGCCAGACCACTGCTGGAGCTGCGCTGTCTTGGCTGTGGTAGAGCGTTGCTCACACAGTACTGCAACCGTGTGAGCCATTGCATCCTGGCCATCGTCCATAACTTAAATTAATTGATATGGGTAGCTGCAAGTTGACTGTACTTACTCCAGGTTGTAAAATCTGGCCCTAGATTCTGCACCTGAAGGTAAATATGAATACTAATGATGAAGGTAAACATGGACACTGTTGACTAGAAAAATCTCTATGGATTTATGAAGATTTCTACTTTTGGGAAACATCTGTTGTGGTGCTGGGGAATGGTACTGAGTTATGAGAGAAATATTTAATCCATCACTGGGTTATTATTTTTTTTCCTCAAGTATATATCGCACTTGTTCATTCCTTTCTCTATTCCTCTCATTTATTTGTACTCAGTTAGCACTAGTTGTAACAAGTTACCTAGTAGCTAGTGAACCGGTAATTTATTTTACATTTCTGTCTTTGAACTTTCAAACCCCAAGGACTTTGCTCAAATATTTCTACTATGTGCTGAATTCTCCCATGTTCTGCCATAGGCAGGCATATGGCAGGGATGCATGACATCCCTGAAAGATGTTTGAAACATGCATAACGTTTTACAGATCTCTTAAAATCCATCCTATCTAGCACAGATAGTTTTTATACTCCCCAAAGAGAGTGACTAGTAATGGAAGTTATTCATCTGTAAATGCAGAAGATATCATCCATGTAAAGAAAAAAGGCCAAGGAATGACCTGCTTCGTGAAGCACAGTCACCTACAGACATGCACTAAATTTTGTTCTCTCTGGACAGCTAATTCTGAAAGCACACACTAAAGGGAGGCAGAATTTGCTTATCACTTAGGTTTTAAAAGAGCTTCAGAAAGGAAATGAATTAATTATCCTAGCATATCAGAACCATTTCCAGGCCATTTCCATCAAATATGTTGCACAAAAGCATTCAGGAGATGCAATAATATAACAGTATCCTATTTTATTATGCATTTAGGATAACATAAAACACATATGCAATGTTCATACTACATTCCCCTACCCTTCCATAGCAGGCCAACGTTTTCTATTTTTTAAACGATATCCAATTTAGTTTTTCTTGTTCCATCTGTAATGGTCAAATTGGATCAAGGTTTTGTCAAGAAAACTGCTTATATTTTTAACAAGAGCAGAAGCTTTGACAGATTGATGAACATGAGATCAGAGCATCATGGTCTATGGATCAGATCAATTTCCCAACAACACACCTAACTTCCTACAATGTAATTTCAGTTTCACAGCTGTAAACATACTTGATAGTGTTCACAAATGACATTAAAGTTCACATTCTCCAAAGGTATTTACACAGTGAAAGTGGAATATATTAAGAAAGCAATTCTAAGACGTGATAATCAAATCCATGTATATTATAGACTTGTATGTATTGCAACAGAAATTCTTTTAGCTAAATTTAATTTTATCTAATAGCAAAAGACTTTAGACCAAGACTCAAGACATCTCTATACTAAATCTTTCTATAATCAGGGCAGATTTCCTAGGCTGTACTCCTCCAGATGGAGCTGAGAATCATTAAATATTACGATATTTAAATCTACTACTGGAAAAGGAATCGGATTGCTGACAGCGCAACATTTTCCTCTTCAAAAAGAAAGTTTCTATTTTGAATGAGTTTATGGAACGTCCATTTGAAAAAGAGGAACCCATGAGGCTTGGAGCTTTGACGTGTCTCGTATAGCCTCAAAATCCAAGGTAGTGTCTGTAACTCCTTGCATTTTTTCAAGGAAGGATACAGGATCCCTCCTTGACAACTTCCAGGATTCTATGACTCAGAATTTGCATCTAAACTCCTCTTTCAAGTAAGCAGATCTCCCCAGACAGCAGCTGTTCCTTGCAGAAGTCATGAGAAGCACACAGAGACCAGGCAATGCAAAAATCCTAGAATCACAGAACGCCCAAGGTTGGAAGGGACCTCCAGAGGTCATCTAGTCCAACCCCCCTGCACACGCAGGGCCAGGCAAAAGGACAAGGCAAGCTGATCACCGCAAATCCATATACAGCAAATATTCCTTTTCTATTTCAGAAAATATCACAAGATACATCTACTTAAGCCACAGAAAGAAGTTGTCAAAGGTCAAAATGAACTTTAATTTGGTTTCACACTTATGACGATACTACCATGAATAGCATGATTGCTTTTTTCACGGGGAGGGAAATGTTGCAAATTCCATCTGTAAGACAGATTTAGTAGGACAAAACTGAGATCAGATCTTCTGGGCAACTCTAAAGCTCATAAAATTGTGATTCATGTTTAACCAAATCTGTACAGAGCACTTGAAATTGCTCTTATTTTAAATATAAAGGCTGCATGTACAGGAGTCACAAAATTCAGAATAGGCAATTATCTGAATTTGCCTGTTCGCAATGTTCAGCTGCCCCTTAGGTTTACTCTAAGTATCAAATAGTCTAAACAAGTTATATCTAATATGTCTGGTTTGCAATAGTATCTGCTACCACAGACCAATTTTCCTTTGGTTGCCCTTTCTTTCTCCCATGCCAAAAGCAGGAACTATATGATTACTATAGTAATATAATCGCACTGTAATAAACTTCAAGACCCAGTATCTTATTGGAAATATTTTGCTCTACTAAATTAACTATCTTCGTTTCCAAGATCACTGTGGACATGAATCACTGATTTAAGCAATTTAGTACCAGTAATCTGAGGTCATCTCCAGTAGTTAAAGGCAGAGTTGCCCTCATGATTTTTTTTTTATTATTATGACCTAGTGTATTTGTAGCTAGAGGGCTCATTTTCACCAGTGAAAAGGTTTATTCTATCCAGACATGTGAACTTTAATTCTATTGATAATGAAAAGTGTTGTGAATTGACTTGTGGAATATTAAAGAGTAACTGGAAGACAACTTTTTTGATCTTGTATGACAGTGAGAATATTCTTTTAAAAGGAGTCTCAATGACCCTGTAGTTCTTACATAAATGCTAATGTTACATAAAAGCTAAATCATAAATTATTTTTTTCATAAATTATTTTTTTCATACACTTCAGTTGTGAGAGTTGCACACATTTGAGAAAGAAATTGCAAACATTTTTTTTTCTCAACAAGGAAAATGAAATCTGTGGAAGAGGTACTCATTGATTTCTTGAGAGCACATCAGAAAGGCCTTCTAGGGCATAATGTGAACTATGATGCCATGTCAAAAAACAAAAAGGACCAAAGAGTTGTGATATATTTGGTCAAATGAATAGCTAATCTTCAGTACCCATTAGGGATTAACCTGTTGGAAAACAGCTCTGTGGAGAGGAATTTGGGAATCCTGCTTGAAAACAGGTTAACTATGAGTCAGCAATGTGTCCCTGTGGCCAAGAAGGCCCATGGGATCCTGGCTGCATCAGGAGGAGCGTTGCCAGCGGGTCGAGGGAGGGGATCCTGCCCCTCTGCTCAGCTCTGGTGAGGCCGCACCTGGAGTATTGGGTGCAGTTCTGGGCT